>VYZP01015218.1:2212-28731 GCA_013400635.1 Hypocryptadius cinnamomeus | reverse complement strand
TCTTTGTGCTATACTTCCCTCCAGGAGTACTGGCCTGCAGGATGGGGAGAAAGAAATGAAAGCAAATAATCAAATCTATAGGCCTAGATTTGGTGAATGGTTGTAGTGTGGGTTCATATAAACTGCAATGCTGATACACCATTTATACAGCATCAGTATTTTTCACTGAAAAATTCTGCTAAGCAATAGAGAAGTTTCACATCACTGCAATATGGGTGGGCATCTCAGTGGGATTAGGGGGGAAAATCTGGCTTGCAACTGTGCACCTCAATGTGGGCATATGTGGTTTGACAACCATTAATTTCACAGGTACACTGTGTTACAGAAAATCAGAACTTGAATTAAACTTTATCATAAAACCTGATACTGCAGTGTCACATTTTGCCTTTCCACATACCAACTGGAAAAGGAACATATGGTTCTATGCAAGACTTTTGAGTGAGGAAAAGCAATGTAACACCTAGGAAGCCACTGAAATGATACCAGCTCATGCCAGTTAAGGATCTATTGCATTGTTTCTGCATTTTGTTTTCTGCTCTTTCTTCCTGCAGTTTCCTAAATATAAGCTTTCAGAAGATCTAGCCCTAAATGATAAAGCTGTGTCCAAGATACCTGTAAGCAATTTCCATGGTTTCTCTTGTAGTTCTTTTTGGTCTGTTTTAGAAGGAGGAGGAATAATTTGAAATAACTGGAAAACATCTCAGTTTTACTGCATGAATGGCCTTATATATACAGGGGAGGGGAAAGGGGAGGAACAGCAGGAGCATGACCAGGTCTCATTGGAGGTGTGTGGTGGTGGTCTGATAGCCAGTGACCAGCCTTGAGCAGTGACACGTCCCCCAACAGCTTGTGGGGGAGGAGGGACAACGAAGGAGTGGAGGGGGAGAAGAAAAAAAAAACACCACCAAGAATTTTATAAAAGTTAGTGATTAGAAGGACCGGGTCTCTTTGCCTGCAAACACCTCACCAGAAGCTTGTAGCAGCAGAGACACTGCCCACAAACAAGTAAGTATAATAATTTAATTTCTAAACTGTAAAGCTGGTACATATATCAGCAGCTGAGACCTGGTATGTTTATCTACAGTGGGCTTGGAAAGCTGTTTTTGGTTTTAATTTTTTTTTGTTTCAGGAACAGCTTGTGCGAAATAAGCACTCAGCCATTCTGCAGTGGTCTTCTAAAGTGATCCATTTGCTGCTAACATTGGCTTTCTAACTTAGCTTAGTCACTCAGAACTCCTGGAGTGAGTGAGTGAGTGAGTGAGTGAGTGAGTGAGTGAGTAAATCCTCTGCCTAAGGGGACTAGAGCAATAACATACCTGCATTGTTTTCTGTTGCTTTGTTTTGTGTTTGTTTTTGGTTGTGGTGTACATGAATTTCTGTTTGCACTGAGAACCGAGAATGACTGGAGAAGACAGCTGTTCCTGACAGACATCAGTGCTGACAGAAGTGCAATTATGTGTGTTTGTTGTGCAGCCTCTTCTGATAAGTTTATTTGGGAAGAGGGTATAAGGTCTGCAGTGCAGGAAAACAAAGCCTGAAGTCTGTTCTTGCATCTGTAGGCTGTAACCTTTCAAGCTGTGAACAGCCAGCTTCAGGAAATTGCTTGACCAACTCAAATCCTCACTGAATCTATGATCTTCTATCACTTACTCAACTATCCCATGTGCTTACCCAGAACTATTTAGTCCTGAGACTCTCACCACTGCTTCCCCCAGCTTCCCCTGCTGGCAATACAAGACTTGAATCCTCATGCAAGTCTAACAGCAATTTTTTACCTTCTCTGAGAGAAGTCCAGCCCTGAAAGAGAACTAGCTTCTCCCTAATAGCACTTGCTTCCAAGCAACAATCTTCTTGCCACCTTAGCCAAATCTAGCCGTTCTGAGTGCTCTGCACTAACGGCAGAGGACAGGTCTCTGAACATAACCTCCTTTCATAGGTGCTAGGGAAATGAAATAGGGATACATTTGCTCAGGGCTTGAGTATAGCTCTGAGGCTAACACGGGAATCAGCACAGGGAACTGCAGAGCTGCAGTTCCTCCTGCAACAGCAAGTTGAATCAAGGTCTCTAGACAGAACATGAGGATGGTAAAAAAACTCAGAGAGCAAAAAACAACCAAGCAATTTACAATCATATATGCCCCAAAGGACTGATGGAGATGGTGACATTAGCATGTCAATCAAAAACATCTGCCCCTTTTTCTAGGTGACAGAAGTCTGAGTATCTCTTTTTGTCCCATATCCTTGAGACTCAGGATCCGGAAATGAAACATTTTGCTAACCCAAAACCTTCACCTCAGTGCAAAGATGATGGGAGAAACGTTCTGTTCTTTCCTGAGAACTCCTTCATAGATATGAAGAGGCACCACTTCCACCTTGACTCCTCAAAATAGGTATTCACAGAGAGTCACAGGGTAATTCAGGCTGAAAGGGACACAGCAAGTCTGTAGCTCAAGCACCCCTTGCCCAGGGTTAGACACGAGGTCAGACCAAGGTGCTCAGTTCTTTATTCAGGTGGGTCTTGGCAACCTGCAAGGTTGGAGACAATGCAGCCTTTTTTGTCAATCTGTTACATTGCTTGGCTGTCCTAGCAGTGCAAAAAAATTCTTCATATCCAGTCTGAATCTCTTTAGTTTCAGTTTGTGCCTGTTGTCTCTCACTGTCCCATCACAGCCACTGTGAAAAGACCAGCTCTGCCTCTTCAATCACACTCTGTATGTACTGAGAGGTGCTCCTGAAGCCATCGCTGCTTGAGGCTGAACTAGACCCCACTCTGCAGACTTCTCCTCACAGAACAAGTGCTGCAGCCACTGACCTTCTCGGTGGCATCTGTTGAACTAACTTCAGTCTGTCAGTGTTTTTCCTGTACTGCAGGGATCCAACACTGGATGCAGTACTCAGATGTCAATTACAGAGTGCTGAGCAAAGGGGGATAACCCATCTCCTCTCCTGGCTCTCCAAGCCAGACCCCTGCCCACATAGGATGCTTGGGCCCTTGCTGCTGGCCCTGTTCAGCTTGCTGCTGACAGGGCCTTAGGCCATCCCCAAAGAGCTGTTTCCTCATCCCACTAGTCCTAGGGGAATGGCTGCCAGGCCTCTGCACCCCAGGCAATGTCTGGGCATTTGTCTTGGTCGGACTGCGTAGTGCTCCTGTTGGCCTCTTCCCACCCCTATGGCCAGGCTCCTCTGGATGGCCGCCCATCAATCACACCTATCAAGTAGTCCTGCCGGCTGTGTGTCTTCTGCCACCTAGATAAGAATGTGCTCTGTCAGCAGGATGGGCCCGGGCTTACCCAGCCGTTCACACCCCTCTGTTTTCCTCACGCCCAAGGAACCATACTTCCTTAGACACAGCTTTTTAATGGAGCTCCTCACAGAGAAGTGAGGTCAGTAACCACAGATACTCACTGCAGTGAAAATGTAAGGTGCCTAAGTCATTATGTGTCTGCCTCCTCTAAGCATACAAGTGTAAAAGAGAAGTAAATTCAGTCAGGTCAACACTGTGCCTACCTGTGATAGATGAAATTTTGGAATACATTTCATTGTCCCTACCAACTGTATTTATCTGTTTATATATTCAGCTGCTTCTTCTTCAAACCCAGTTCTTTAGAAGCAAATTTCTTGTGTGCAGAGTTTGTATTGCTGACTGTCAGAGATGATGCTGAAGGGCTGTGTTTACTAGTAATTGAATAGGAAAAAGCTACATGTGTGGGATACAAACCGTAGTTTAAAACTTCAGTCCTGCACTTTTGGAACCAATTTTACAAAAGAAGGCAGTGCAGAGACCCAAGAGAAAAACTTAGAGATTCTGATCCAGTCTTTTCCCATCTGCAAACTGGGACTCAGGTGCGATTTTATGTAAGATTAGAAGATACCAGTAACATGAGGTTCTTGGAAAGAAAAGATGCCAATGATGTATTGAAGTTTCTAAGATGATTGGAAGCAAAATGTAGCATTGTTCCTTCTGCTATTCATCTTCACTCTGCTCTTTGGTTCTCACTATTAATATTAACAGGATCAAGGGCTTGTGTTACCATCACGCGTTCCCCCTCAGCCCTTCTTTCTTATGGTAGCTGAGAGAAACCCAACATTTCAGCATTATAATATTTACTTTTACAACTATGCTGTCCCCTGTTCCCACACCCCCACCTCCTACTGGCCAGAGGATGGGGGCTTAAAGAAATTTGTTTGCATAAGGAGCTATTGAAGCCTGATAAGCACTCCAGGTAGCTACAAAGCTGGGGGGGTTGAGCAGTTTTATTCTTTTGAGGCTCTTTTATAATTCTACTTAAAAAAAAAAAAAAAGTAAGCAGATACTACAAAGAGAATGCACTGCATTCATACAATGTAAAATCAATGTGAAATCACTTGAGCTTGACACTTAGACCACAGTCTAAAATGGGTAAATAAAAATAAAGCTTCTTTAAAAACTTTAGTGGTGGGACAACTCCCAGTTACTGTTACTGAGATCACAATTCATTAGAACTTTTTTCTTCCTGGAAAAGTTGTCAATTTAAACAGATAAATCAGATTAAGACAAATAGACTTTGTTCTGGGAAGAATGAAATGAGCTTTGCAGCTCTGGCAGCCTGGGCACAACTGTTTTTTCTCAGGACTTGTGAGGTGACATATCCAGCTCTTTGAGGGGATATGAGGATGGTAAAATTAATGCTTTTATGGATGTGCTGGGAACTTACTTTTTACAAGGTGCCTTCATGAAATATTACTGAAGTGTAAGGCTTCTCCACTCCTCTTCTGCCTGCTCCCCTGCTCAGAGCAGGATTTTGCAGCAGAGACACCCTCTGTGAATGCAGACATGAAGATTCTCAGAAATTATTATTCTCATAAAAGAATCACATAAAAATAAAATCCTAAATCAAAGGTACTAGAACATTCTGCACCTTTGAGCTATTATAAGGTTTACAATTGTTCTTTTGCCCTCATTTCTTCACCATTTCAGCTAGAAACACTAGCCTTTTATTCATTCCTGTAGCTCAGGAATGAGCTATTCATTCCTGTAGCTCACTCACCATGGCCTTAAAGATAATTTTGGGGAGACTTTGGGCAAGTCTCCACCTGTTCCTTCAAACTCAGCGAGATACTTGCATAGAAACTGGAACTAGTATGCTGTCTTCCAATTCATCACTCTGAAACTACACTTTGTTGTTTCAGTCTCTCCGAGTTTTCACTTGGAACAGCATTATTCACGGAAAACTCATATTTACGTATTTTGAAAATTTGCCTTGCAGGCTGGTTTTAAGTGATAAGTGTCTCCTTGTTATCTTTAGGCAAACACTGGGAATAAGTAAGATAGAGCAGACATTAGTCTCATTGTTTATTGCATTGCTGGTAAGAAAGTGTACCCATCATAATATGACTGGAGTAACTGGTAATCTTGCAGTCCAGCCAGCTGAATTCCAGGTTACCTGGATACACCTCCTGGTGCTATAACACAGCTCCAAACTGCAACTCTAAAATCCCACCCCTGATTTAGCAATTCATTAGCTCTGACCTTGGACAAGATCATATTTTTACCACAGCACAATTTTTCAGTCTTCTCCACAGAGGCTCTAAACTACTGCAGTGACTCCTTATCATTTTGCATAATGACTTATTTAACAGTAGTGTGGTTTTAACTGAGGTGCTCATCACCAAAGTATTCTTAAAGTAATCATAATAACACAGCAGTTTCCTCTTTTTAAGACATATCCAACACAGAAAGCAGGTGAGGGATAAGGAGAGTTGTAGGTGAACGGAAGTAGCTATGCAGCATAAACCATAGATTTTCAAATTCTTCTGAGTGAGCTGAAAAGGCCAAGAGCTGGGAGTGATGGAGCTCTGATCACCACAGTAGAAGGATGGTTCCCAGAGTTCTGGCCACAGGCTGACAGACAGAGAGGGGGGTTCAGCTAAGCCTGTTTCACCAGGACCACAGCAAGAAGGCATTTCAGCCCTTTGAAAAGCAGGGAACCCTCTCTAATTTAACTAAGTCCATCCTGCACTTCTTCATCTTCCCTCTAAACCTAAAATGACTCTCTCTGTGGTAAGCTGCATGTGAAAATTTCCAGGCTCAGCTCGCAAAGAGGTAAAGCAGACCTGCATCTGACGGGTCTGTACTGGCAGACAATGCCATTTGAATCTTGCAGGATAACATTACCAGTACCAAAGTACCTTCAGCTATAAATCAGGGACATGAATTTACAGCTGTTACCATACTCTGATGGCATTGTTGCCAGAAAATTTTGGCACCATTTGACATGCAATTCAGAACTCTGTACCCTATCATGAGTAGCAGACAGACTCTTCACTGTTTCTCCCCATTATGCCGTTCAGCAGGAGGATAAGACAAGGATTCCCTGGCAACACAGCATCTGTGTGCAGGGAAATAAGAAGCTGGACTTGGCTGCCTACATGCTTATAAAGGGAGAGATATTTTCTGGCCATCTCTGATGGAATGGGAAATGGCATGTTCTCACTCCTCTCTCAGGCAGAGTTTGGGAAAAGAAAATTCAAACGCTGTCCAGAGGCCTGCCCTTTTGAAGGAAAAAGTGATATTTGAGATCTTTAATGTTGTTTTTAATCAACTACCTTCTGGATTTACCACCCATTAATAAAAACAGAGGTGTTGCTTTAGCTATCACATATCATAAACAGAAGGAAAAGAGCTTTTCTCTTTCAGACTTAAAGGCCTATACACTGAGAAAAGTAACTTTGACTATTCAGATGATCAGAGAAACTGTAATTTAATGCCATATAACCAAAACTTTAAGACCAAGAATCATATCAAGACAGAATCCAGATTTCAGGTGCTGGGTAGTTGCAGCTGGTAACCCTCTACCACAGCTAAAAATATAGAACTGAAGGGTGAATTCTCCTAAGGCCCCAAATCTTCTGTAGAGGAAGCAATGCACTACAGTTATGAAAGCAGCCATAGGGAGGAGAATTACCAACCCAGGAAAAAGGTTAGGGATGGAACATCAACCAGACACAGCAGCAAATACTGCCAACAGAGGCAGGAAATAGAAGAGCAGCAGTGTTAGGAAATGTGTAAAGGTAAGCAATGGAATAACTGGCATTCTACTGACAGGAACCAAAAAGTAGGTGGAGTCAGCAATTTGCTTACTTATTACTTGGTAAGTGTTTTTATGACAGACTGGCCTTCCTTCATTTTCTGAGCAAATCCAGGTAAAATGCAGAGCCTTTCCCACTTTGGTTCTAGAAGGATGTGGCAGGATGTGTCTCCTGCATTTCTTTCTACTTTTTCCAGACACACTAAGCCTAGAAGAACTCAAATGGATTTCTGGTCATATTTCTTATGATAACATGGACCAGACAAGCACCAAGAGCCCTGCAGAGGAAACACTCGAGTGGTGTCACTGGTTCACAGTCTCCCTCAGAATTACTTGTAATTACTTGTAACAGGAATTGTCTCCCACAGATAAGTCAACATGACCCACCAGTTCCCAGCGCTGTCTCCAGAGCAGAAGAAGGCTCTTGCAGACATTGCTCAGCGGATTGTGGCTTCAGGAAAGGGGATCCTAGCTGCAGATGAATCAGTGGGTAAGTTCTGGACATCAATCAGTTAGCAGTATGCAAGATGTTTTTTCCTTTTAGTTTTGCTTCATATTTGAAATCAGTGGAGTAGATGAAAAACACTTTGAAAATGTTGTCTGAGCAGAACAATTCAGCCAGGCAGGGCTGCAGCTATAACAACAAAAGCTTACAAACTATGGGTTGAGAAGGGAAGCTCTGAACTGAAGCCCCAGTTCATTACTACTTATTGGGACGAGAAGGCCAGCCAAGCCTAGAACCTCTTTGTTCACCTCACTAGGTACCATGGGGAACAGGCTGCAGCGGATCAATGTGGAGAACACGGAGGAGAACCGCCGAGCTTTTAGAGAGATCCTCTTCTCTTCGGACACTTCCATCAACCAGAGCATTGGGGGAGTGATCTTTTTCCATGAGACCCTCTATCAGAAAGACAGCAATGGAAAGCCATTCCCAGCAATCATCAAGGAAAAAGGCATTGTGGTGGGAATTAAAGTGAGTATCTGGTGCCGGACTGGCACCATAATCCAAATCCCATTTCCAGAGAAAATTATATTTGGNTCCTTGGTTTTACAATTCTCTGCATTGCTTTTGTGCAACTGACTAGAGGCACATTTGCACTAGATGCTGGAACCTTCCATACACCAACTCCCATCTACTCCCCATTCACTGCAAATAAGTCTCTCCATGCAGTAACCTAAACCTAATTCTTTCCACATCTGACAGAGTTCTTGAGCCATTCCCTGCAGGCATCTATATACACACTGCCCCTCCTCTTATCCAATTAATTCCTTTTTCTTCCCCTTTGCTCCAGCATTTCCTTCCCTTGCACCCTGAGCATGTTAAAGTCCACACATTAGTAACAGTTCGCCTTCAAAGGCAGACTAGACATGGGTAAGAATTAGATCATTCCCATCTTTCTGTAACCCTTCCTGTTTTTCTGACCTCCACAGCTGGATAAAGGCACAGCACCTCTAGCAGGAACAAATGGAGAAACCACCATCCAAGGTAAGGAGAGATCTAAGGAGCCTAAGCTATGGCCTGGGCAGCAAAGCCATAGGGTGACTCACCTGAGACGCAGCCTTGGCTGCAGTCACAGTTCTCTCCAGAGCTCCGTGCTGAAGAGCAGCTCTCAGAGAAGCATTGTTCTCCCTCTGCAGGGCTGGATGGGCTGGCTGAACGCTGTGCCCAGTACAAGAAAGATGGTGCTGACTTTGGAAAGTGGCGTGCAGTGCTCAAGATCACCAGCACAACACCCTCTCAACTCGCCATCCAGGAGAATGCCAACACATTGGCACGCTATGCCAGTATCTGCCAGCAGGTACCTCCCCTCCAGCAACCTTTCCTGAGATGCTGCTGCCCCTTCTCCCTGTTCCCTGTGATAAGATACTAGGTAGCTCGAAAGGAGAATCCCCGTGAGGGTTTTGGGAAGGACAAGGAGAAAGGGCAGCACAGCAGGAAGGAATACCACCAAAGCCAGGACAAACAACAGGGACAGTTTTACTTCCATAGCCATAAATAATCCCCTGTCTTTCTTCTCCTAGCATGGCTTGGTACCCATCGTGGAGCCAGAAATCCTGCCTGATGGAGACCATGATCTCCAGCGCTGTCAGTATGTCACAGAGAAGGTAAGAAGAGATTCCTCCCTCTGTGCTCTCCCTCACAAACCTGCACCTAAACTTTGTGCAGTTTGTGCTCACAGATCTCAAAGAGATTTGACCAAAAATGTCCTTCATAATTGTATCACAAAAATGAGCTGCTCCTAGGCACATAACAAACAAATAGGAAATCCAAACTTGAAGTGAAAATCCATGCTTTTGGATTTTCACTTCAATGACAATATAAGCATTCTCAATCTCAAAAAGATGTATTGGGACCAAACCAAATTACCTCAATTTCAGCAAGGACAAATCCCTTAAATATGAAGAGTTGTATCCTGGTCACCTCAAAAGCAGTGAGGCCTCCACAACTGCAACCACAGAAATAAATTTCATGAGACAGCAAAATTCAATTCGATCTTGCTACAGTAACAAAGAACAAGCTGTCTTTCCACAGCAGCCTGAGGTGAAGATCTGAGCAGAGGTCTGTATTCAATTCTCCTGTTTTCAGGTTCTGGCTGCTGTCTACAAGGCTTTGAATGATCATCACGTGTACCTGGAGGGCACACTGCTGAAACCCAACATGGTGACAGCTGGGCATTCCTGCTCCAAGAAGTACACCCCTCAGGATATAGCCGTAGCAACTGTCACTACTCTCCTCCGCACCGTTCCTGCTGCTGTTCCTGGTGATTCCTGATCCATTCCTATCTCTTCATTCCCACTCTCTCCTACCTCTGACATACCTGCTCTTCTGTCAAGTTAAGATCAGGGATTGAGGTGGCTTGAACACTATTTCTAAGCCTCAAAACCTTTTTCTTGCAGGAATCTGCTTCCTGTCTGGAGGTCAGAGTGAAGAGGAGGCTTCTCTCAACCTGAATGCCATGAATCAGTGCCCTCTGCCTAAGCCTTGGAAACTGACCTTTTCCTATGGGAGAGCCCTGCAAGCCTCTGCCCTGGCTGCATGGTTGGGCAAAAGCGAGAACAAGAAGGCTGCTCAAGAGGCCTTCCGCAAGCGGGCACAGGTACGAGGCTTCCCCCAAGCAGAGAGAAGAGCTGTCACCATGAGCTGTCACATGTTGTCACCTTCCTAAGGCTGCTCTTGATCCCACCCCTCCTGGCACTTCATGTTCACCAGGGGCACTACTCTGTTATTTCTGCCTTGCTTGGTTACTCCTGCTGGCTGTTCTTTACACATCTGCCTTTCTTACTCCATGCTGATTGTTTCCCCCTCTTTTTTTTTTTCTCTTCTTTTTCAGATTAATAGTTTGGCTTGCAGGGGGCAGTATGTCCAGTCTGGGAAGAATGATGCAGCTGCCATGCAGTCACTGTTCACTGCCAGCTACACCTACTGAAACAGCAGGAACCTTCCTTCCTCCTGCCCTTTCTCACACAGTGGAGATGTTCAGAAATGAAAGGAAAACATAGAAATCTAATTTCCCTTACCCTACACCAAACTGGAGATAGAATGGCTTAGCTTCCTCTCCACCCTTCACTCCCACCATTTACCAAGGGGATATTCTTTTTTCATTTGCACATTCCAAGGAAAGGGAATTATTTCCAAACAACAAACAACAGCTGCCAATGAATCATGAACCCACCCTTCCTCAGTTTGAAACTTAGCCCCTGGAACAGCAGGCAGATTCAGTAGTTCTCTAGCAATTCAAATAGCTACCCTTGCCCATTACCACATTTAGCAGCCACAATCCTGAATTATAAAACCTGACTATGTATTCAATCATGTCAATAAAACAGTAATTGAAAACTAATCTCTACCTCACAATTCTTTTTGTTTTGTGTAAACTTTACAATACCTGTCACACATCTGTGTTTTTTTGTGGTCCTTGCAAAGGTTGAGTCACAAAGTGTTGTAGCTGGTGAGCTTGGGAAACTCTGAGGATATCAAAGGGAAATAACCCAACAGTGGCAGAGCTGGAGAGGTTAATCCTGCCAACAGAAGTCTGGCAGACAGTAAAACACTTGGGAGATGTACACAGCAAGCAGTGCTGGGGAATCAGGCCGCAGATAAACAACACTACCTTCAGAAGCATCTCATGTCTCTGGAGAACCATCGCTGGTGAGATGAGGCTGCCAAACACTCTGTTAGGGTTGCACACAATGAGTCAGGGCTGTGCAAAGTCTGTCTTTACAAATTACCTTTACAGTGGTGTTTTTCACAATAATTAACACAAAACATGCATGAAGGCATCTTAGCCTGTTGTGCAGCTTGAGTAATGAGGCTGATGTTGCAGACACACGGTTTGACCTTTGGCACATTGCTGTGTCCCTGTTAAAGGTGTAAGCTTTGTTAGCAAAAGCACAGTCAGATGGTCATGAAAAAAAGGCATAAATGGCAAAAACAGCAGGCCTAAGGTTATGTAAGAGTATTTGCCTGGCTATGTGCTACACCAATCAACTCAGGAGGCCTTGGAGCAGCCCCCTAAACAGCCAGGGTCAGGTGACCCAGAGGACTCCATGTCTTGTTCAGGGTCACTCTCTCTGCTGGCTGCTCCTCCTGGCCACTGGCCCTCGCTGCTCCTGCCAACAAATACAGGGAAAACAGGCAAAACCACCACCCTGTAACCACCTCCTCGTGGCCTCTGAGATAGCAACCAGTGTGCCACAGGGTGATAAATAAACAGCCAAAATCCTTCATGTGGATCCAGTCACTGCATAATTAAGGCTTGTGTTTAACCTCTCCTGACAATGAACAAAGAGCCAGTGATTTGCCAAAAAAACTCCAGAGGCTGATGCTAGTGTCAGGAATACCACTTCTTTCCTGCTTCAGCTGTGGTCCTCTGGATCTCCACGTACCTCCTCTGAGTTCACAGAAACCTCTGCTCCTGATGAGCAGCATCCTACTGGTATACTCTGACTGAAGATCAATCTCAGAATCATTTGCATTAAAAATGACGAGAAAGATCATATTTTTCAACCCATCCAGTTCCAACCTCTCTGCCATAGGCAGGGACAGCTTCCACTAAAACAAGTTGCTCTGGGCCCTGTCCAAACCTGTCCTTGAACATTTCCAGGGATGAGGCATTCCCAGCTCCTCTGGGCAACCTGTATTAAGGCCTCACTGCCTTCACAGTAAAGAATTTATTCCAAATTCTACTCTTCCCTTTTTCAGTTTAAAATTGTCCCCCCTTCTCCTGTCACTATCTGTCTGTGTAGAAAGTCCCTCTCCCTCTTTTTTATAAGCCACCATCAGCACCAAGATTACCAAAATTTTCCCCTATTTATATACATTAGTAAACAGAAAAAATAATATTCATTGACTACAAGTTATCTAGTTTTCATAATAATTAGTATTCTGTCTGCTGTCAGTTAATGAGCCTCTTGCTTCTCATGCTAATTAGTCTGCATGCTCAGTCTTTCTTTTCAGTCAGTGGTTTCTTAAATTGCTGGCCATGAGTTTGATCTGTCCCTGCTGGAATGGCCTTTTACCCCACCAGAGCTGATTCAGCAGAGTTGCTGTGTTGGCTTTATCAGTTTGTTCCTTTTCTCGGGGGTTCTGCCAAATGTCCTTGTGCCCATAAATTCTGCATTCTTTGTGTCCACCAGCAGAGGTGCATCCTTTTTCCCAAGCCTTGCTAACCTCCCCTGTGTCTGAGGTCACTGAAGGCTGTCAAGCCCTACACCTCAACAAGGCAATTCAGCCAACAAGTAACCTGCCTTTCAAAGGCCTGGCCATCACTTTGAGCTTGTTGGCTAGTTTCTGTTACACGGACAAAATCTCCCTCCCTGTCGGTTAGGCCTGAAAGCACACAAAGACCAAACATCAAAGAACGCCTTCTCCTGATAAAATTTCCACACATTCCGTTTCCCAGCGAGGGGGGCTGGGCTTGAGGGGACGGACTACATTTCCCATGGGGCTTTGCGGGGCGCGGCACAAATGCGTCACCCGCGGTGGCCGCGGGAAGGCGCCCGGCGCGCCCCAGCATGGCGGCGGTGCGGGCGCTGCGGGCGGCGGCGCTGCGGAGGCCGGGGCTCGGCCCCGCGGGGCTCAGGGCGCTGTGGGGCGGCCGCAGGTACCCGCAGGGCACAGCGTCGGGGTGGCTTCTGGCCTTCTCCGCATGCCGGGCCTTAACCGGGCCGTGGCTCTCTGGAGGTCATTCAGCCCGGCACCCCCTGGGCAAGTCCCTCAGGGTTTGCGCAGGCGGCTTTGGAATGGCCTCAGGGAAGGAGACTCCGCGGGTTCTGTGGGCAGCCGGCGCCCGCCGAGGTGCGCTGCTGCCGGGGGTGAGGTGGTGCGGGGTTGGAGCCTTTAGAGCTGTTACTGCTTTTGTTAGGAGCGGGAAGAGAGGGATTTCGCGGGACGAAAAACAGTTCCTCTGTAACATTTTGTATGAAACCACGCATGGGTTGTTGCCTAGGGGCATATGAGAAGACAAAACTTTTAACTTAAAAACTAGTAATGATTTTTTTTTACGTATGGGCACTGATTTTCTTCCGTAGTAGTGGTTATTTTCTGATATGCTTTTTATTCACAGCAAATTAGGAAATGGAGCTGTAGCAGAAAAGCAGTAACGAATCTTATTAAAATGCTGTTTTCACTGGGACCAATGAAAGAAGGTGGGTGGGTGATCGCTCTGCAGAGGCAGCCTGTGCGGGGAGCAGCACCTGGGGACAGCCTGTGCACTTCTGGCTGACAGAGCTGATGAGTCCATGGGATGTGTGGAGTGTCCGGATTGAGTGGTCTAAAACGCCACGAATGCAAAAATGCTCTGACTCTGTCTTGAGTAGCCCAGTGGCTGAAAATGTGTTCTGGTGCCAGCAGGAAGGAGGAAAGAGAAGTGGAAGCAGACGGAGCAGTTCCTGAGAAGGAGGAGAGGAGCGAGCCCAGCCGGAGCCGCTCCCCGCCGCGCCGCCGGAGCTACGTCCCGCCCGAGGACCTGCAGAGCCGCCTCGAGTCCCACGTCAGGGAGGTCTTCGGGCCCTCTGTTCCCCAGGACTGGCGGCAGGCTCCCCTGCAGGAGAACAGGCTGAAGCATCGCCTGCTGGCCCGGCTGGCGGCAGAGCTGGGACACGCCGTCCCCAACTCGCAGCTGCACCGCATGCGCCGCGCCGGGGACGTGCTGGGTTTCTATCGCAGCCCCGTGAAGGACGGCACCAAGATCGATGAACTGGCGGCCGCAGAGCTGCCCCCGAACCTGAAAATCATCTGGCAGCAGTGAGTCCCCCCACAGGGCATCCCTGTGCCTGGCTGGTGCTGCAGGGCAGCAGCACAGCCCTCTGGTTGGGGTGAGATCTGTGACTCTCAGTAATAAAGGTTCACTGAAGTCACTCAGTAATAGTGAAGTCTCCAACAGCCCTATAAAATCAGCTGCTATCCAGGCATCTTGTTGAATTCTCCAATGTCTGTTAAGGGCCCTGTTTTTTAAGTTCTTTGGGTGTTAGTTTTTCTTCCCATCTAACTGATTATGCAGGTCTGCTTTTAATCGGAGGAGGGAAGCAGTGAAGTCAGGAGGACAAGAAAATAAACAGTCTGAGAAATGCATGGTACTTTATGAGTGTTTTCTATAAAACAAGTTGTTTCCAGTGAGGTTGAGAGTCTGTGTGATCTTTCTGGGAATAATCCAGAAATGTCCTGGTTATACCACTCCAAGCCTTGAACCCTTGCTTCTCTGGTTTTCTTCAGTGTGCAGATGTGTGAAGCACACTCAGGCACTGCTGTTTTTGTGTGTTACAATGCTCAGTTTCTCAACTGAGTAAACTTCTCAAGTGCTGCTTTCTTCTCAAAAGCTCTGAAGAAATTTAAGAAATGCTTTATTTTCTCCTTTTGATTCTTGGAGAATTACAGAATAGTGTAAGTGTACACCTGCATGTTCCACTACAGGGTGAACTGGGGTGAGTGCACTGGGGATGTTTCACTGATCACCATGGAAGGCTGAATGTTCACAAATCCCTCCCCTGTGGCTTTTGGGAAACCACAGTGTGACAAATTACTAACTCTGTCATCTTGTTGGCTTCAGAGGTGTCGTTACAAAGGTTCTAAATTGCTATATCACAAAAAGTTTCATACCTTATGGCATGATTTCCCAAGCAGTTCTTTACACCACAGCCACCAGACTTCATCTGACTCCTCAATTAGTTAACCTGCTCTTTTATAATACCCAATTGGATCCAGCTGTGGCCTGTTAAAGGCAATAATTAACACAGCTGTATTCAATTAGGTGTGAGATTATTTTCATCAGTGTCTCTATTTTACTGCATTCTATCCACTACACAGAGGCTGTTTGGGAGCAGTGAATTGGAAGTTACTTCATGAAATGATGTCCTTCCATCAAAACCAGAGATACCTGTACCTCCTTGTTTCATCTTTAACACTACCTGAGAAAACACTTGCAGTTGTAGTTGCACTTTGTGCTCATTCCCTTTTCTCTGTCTCTCCCAGGATGTAACTTTGATAGCTCATGTAAGGTGATGTGATCAGAACAGAGTGAAAAACTGGACTGGGAATTGGACAGGCAAGAAAGGACCTCGACAGCAGCTTGCCTCCTGTTTTGCTGTGTCTGAGTTGAGTCAAATTGCTGTTTCCCTGATCTCAGGCATACCAGTCCCTTGGAGGTGCAGACCTCGTGCTTCCCTCAGCACAGGAAGCTGCAGGGCCTGGAGTACAAGGGAAGAGGATCACGTGGGTGTTTGAGATGCGAAACATTTAACTGCTTGTAACAAGCTGAAGCAGAAATCTGAAATGACATCAAGGTCTTGCACACAGCATCTGTGCCATGGGAGGGCAAGACTTCTAGATGCTTAATCACTTTATCCCTGATAAAGTTTGCCATTTTAAAAAGTTTGTCACTTCAGTTGAATTGAATTATAAATAAATAAAGAGAAGTCCTGCCCATGCATCTTTTTTTGTTTTAAGCCAGAGCAGTACTGAAGATCAAAAGAAAGTGTGAAAAAGCCAGCTTGGAAGGGTGTTTCTTGATAAAACGACTCAGATTTTTCCCTTTGGAATTTTGATTACAGCTGCAGTGAGGAACCCAGAACACTTAGCAGAGGCTCCTCATGGCCATAGAAAGCATGGCCCAAGTCTGATCTTTATATTCCTAAGCCAGAAGCAGACATCAGTAGAGTCAGAAGAAGGAAGAAACCACACGACCAGACACAGACATTCCAGGTTTTCTTTGTGTCATAGGCAAATGAAAGACTGGCTCATGTGTTTGCTTTTTTAATAATTTTTTTTTTTTGCTTCTGTTTTGGAAAAAATATACAAAAAAAAAAGCCAAGAAGAACCAACATGGAAATGTGAGGTAAACATTCCAGTAAAAGTACAGAGGCTCCATTCTTTAAAGGAGACACACAGCAGTTATCACCATGCTAGAAGAATGAGATGCAGGAAAATCCTAGAAACAGTGAAAAATCATTTAATGAAGCCTTTGCCCTAGTTCTAACCATTGTAAATGGGCTTTTTTTTTTGTTGTTCTTCCCATCCCCAACCCACACTTACTTGTCTTTATAACGTTTAGACAAAGTTATTAAATTGTAATATAGCAGTTTTGATATAAATTCTGTATGGCAGAATTTATAAAAAAAAAATGCAGACTGCTACTACAGACTCAGCTTCTTTCTGTCTTTCAGTCTTTTTCTTTCTGTCTTTCTCCCTGTCTTTGTCTTTCTGTCTTTTTTTTTCTTGGTTTGTCAAAGCCCCTCAGGAAAAAAAATATATTTTGGGCAGCAAAACTGGCTTCTTGGCTGTGCCAATTCGAATGCCAAGGAATGCCACCCTGGTGAAGGAGTGATGCCACTTTTCCTTTGCACCAGTGTCACTAGTTACCCCACAAATCTATGATGAAGTGATGAAACACTTAAAGCGCAGCCTCAGCCCCGCAGTGGTGGCTGTATATCCCCATAGTCAATTCCTGAAGCCAGGTTTCACTGGGAGCTTTAGCTGGGCCTCGGGGAGGAATGAAGATCTAGGGAGATGATATAGTCAGCTCACATGCTATCAGCTACTACTATAAATTTTGACGTCCAGTCTGTCTGTACTGCAGACCAAGGATGTTGTTTTAGTTATTCTTCAATAACTGGCACAGTCACCCACACCAGAACAATCAGGCTTTGATTCAGTGAGGTGCTTAAGGACATGCTTCTAGTCTGGGAATTGGATGATAGCTGAAGTCCATTAACTCCTAGGGAGCACTTAAGTAGCTCACTGAATCAAATAAGGATTTTTGTTTCTTGTTGATAGTATCACTCAGGTTAGATTCCTGATCAGTGTTATCTTAATATGAATTAAATAGATGCAATTACTTCCAATCCATGCTGAGTTTACTCAGAATCTGACCCAGCACTTCTTATGGTAAGAAAAGGTAAAAGTGATTTTTTTTCCCCCCAAGATATATAAATTCAAAACTGAGAAGAAAAAAAATTGTGTACAAATATCACATAACAACATCAACAATTCCATAGATGTAGTTCCTCAGTGCACACTTCAAACAAGAAAAGGGATTTTTTTGTTCTTTTTCTGTTTTGCTTTTAAAGTCTGGCATAATAATATTAAAGCTGACAAAAAATCAGGGCAAGCTACATCACTTCCTCATACAAAAAAAGTACAAAACATTAGCCTCTAACTAGACATAACATAATACTGGTCATCACAGTTAGACATTTAGTAACTGTGTGTCTTGGAGTATTTTACTGGAGGGTAGTAAAAAATAGCTTCAGCTGCTGATCTCCCATCTCAGGTAACTTCAGTCATAGAGGCAGAGTGATTCTGCAAAGAGGAAAAGGCAAACACATGAATATTTGTATACAGCAGTCTGGCACTGACATACCCTACTAGTGTGCAAAAGCAGTGGGAAAAACCCTCGCTCATAAAACCTGCATTGTAGATGTTTGGTCAATAATTATAATTTAAGAAAATTATCTTGTTGATTCCTGGTGGACATTAACAGTTAAAGTTCAGTCCCTACCTGCACTTCACAGTTCAGTAGCTATAAACAGCTGACTGGACAAAATGTTTCTCACAGCTCATTAATATTTTCACCTGCTCAGCCCTTCTGTCTACACAACACAATGTGGATATGTAAGTAGCACTTAGTTTCTGGACTATAAACCTACCAAGAGAACATTTGATGCACATAGTTCTGCAGATTTAGTCGAAAGTCTTCCAGTACATCTTTGCCTAACAAAATTGACTCTTCAGTTAAGCAAAGTATTTCCAGACATTAGAGACAGTATTTTTCCCATTTTTGTTAAAAAAAAAAATCCTCTTTTCAGTTTATTTCACAAAGAGTTTAACAAAAGTCGCTATTGATCTTACCACGCATCATGTGTGACAGGCCATCTAATAAAGGACAATTTAAAGACCAAATAAATTACAACAGTCTATTTCAGATAACTCATAAACTACAGTTTATCCGTGTTCCCAGAATTTCTGGCAGCTTCCATTTACTTGTCTGTTTTGAAAGGACTAGGTATGATGCAGTTATGCCAACATAAGCCATTTAAATTTAGTAGTTTTAACAGAAACACTGTCAATATTGATATTTCCACTAGCTATTTTTTTTTGCAGGCTTGAAAGAATGCTAATAATTTTTCTTCTGATGAATTAGAGATAAAGTATATGATTTCTTCTTATTATAGAAGATACTGAACAGTAATAAGGACAAAAAACCTAATCTCTGTAATATTTTTGAGGGCAGACTAGTTTATCCTCAAGAAAGAGTAAATCCTTCATACATCCCAAAAGTTTTCTGGAATGTAAATAGACAGAATTATTTTTACTTGTCTCTCAGTTTTCTGTTCTTCTAAGCAAGTGTTTGTGAGGCATGTGAAATCCTACTTTAGCTGTGGACATGTATGGGGGCAGAAGTTCTACAGTATTTGGTAGTTTCAGGTATAAATGCCTCAAAACAAATTCTGCCGTGATGCAGATTCGCTCTGTTCAATGGGCTTGAAGTGAGGCATGTGTGGTCAGGTACAGAACTACTTTTTACTCTGATGCAACTGAAAATATCCTTGGTGATGGTCTGGATAGGAGATTTACAGTACCTGTGCACTCAGTGTCTCCAGAGGACTTTCCACCCTGGGAAAAGCCATTAGTGGCATTCCTCGTGGGTCTTCAGGCTTCGGTTTAGAAGGAGCTGCATGACTGCCCTTAAAGTTATGGACAACACATATCCCCTGTGCAATGCAGAAAAAACCAGAGTGAGGTCAGTGTGTTCCCTCCCCAGGAAAAACCTGGAGGGGGAATGAATTACCATGTGGGGCACAACTGAAAGAATTTAACCTGGGTTTGGGTTCAAGGCATCATCTGTGTCAGCCTTGGGCTGCAGTGTGGTTACTGACATGGCTGGGCATGATGGACTGTCTTGGTGATGAACCATTCTCAGCCTTTTTACATTTCACACTGGACACAGCAGAGATGCCCATGTATGCTTTATAACCAGAACCACAGACTACCTAAATGATGCCCTTTAGTGGCCAGATAGTCCCTTCAGACTCTGACTTTGTCATTTCCAAACAGTGAACACAGCTCTGTGGAGGGTTGAACCTCCCTCACATCTGGATGACACCGTTTAGCACCATTCCTGCATGCTTCCAGCACCACTGCTGTGGTGTTTATCCCACAAATCCCTCCCTTATGCATGACCAGACTCACAGCACCCACATGGTGATGGTGATGCCAGAAAGAGCAACCATGCACAGCAGTGGGTAGCTTGAGGACATGGAAAAATAGGTACACAGGAGCTGACACATTTGCTGGTGGAGTGATTTCTTGCTGACTGCTCCCCTTCACTGCCATAGACTCGAGTGAGAAGCAGGCTGCAGCCCAGGTGGGTCCTGTGCCAGCAGGATCTGTGCCAGGGATCTGACAGCACCCCTCTGGGGAGACCCCTTCCACCACTCTGAAATTCAGCTTGTGACACTTGCAGGGTGCCAGAAGGTCTGCAAGGTCAAAATACAGCTGGGGACAGGCTGTGACTGCCACCAACAGGTACTGGGAGCACAGACACTGTCCTGGCCTGATAGATGGGGCAGCTGACTCTTAAATTGCATGGGTGAGATTTAAACGGCCCTTCCCAGCAGGAACCAGACAAATTATTCACATTAAAGTCAAGGAGATTCAGGTCAGAGGCTGCAGACATCTTTTTATCTGAAATGAGCACAGGAATAAATGACGCTTGAAGGTTTGTTGATGCTTTTTCAAGTACAGAATAGGAAAAAAAATCAGTGACAGGACAATCGAGATTTAAAGGATCTTTGAAACCTAATCCCTTCTGATTACAGGGATAAAGTGTCTGTTGCTATGCATTGAGTAGTTTTGAAGCATATTTTGATTAAATGGAACCAGGCACATTTCTTGGTAATAGTGAGAATGACCTGGACTGCTTGCTGTGTGAGTAAACCCTCAGCAAGAGACCTCTCACCAAACAAAACATTTAATCCACACAGCTCACAGGAGAGCCAGTTACACTCAAAGTCTGGAGAGATTCTCTTCCTAGATTCAGTGGGAAGGCCTTTCATATATTTTATAATGTTTGTGAGGGGGGAACGATTTCAGCTTGTCTCTAAAAGCTGCAAAAGGACATAGTTTTATCTCCAAGGGAATTTATCCTGACCTTCCCTTTTATTGCACTTCTTGTATGGTCTGAAACAAAATGGAGAACCAGGATCACAGCTCAGAGCCCCAGAGAACACTCTGTACCTCATATTTTTGCCAAATACAAGGCATACAGAGGGGTTTTGCAACACAGAGAAGGAGTCTCAGGCACACTCTCCTTTTGATATTGAAATCTACACCACCTTTTGCAGCATTTTCCAGGACAGATCAAGTAAGAACATGGAGAGTAATTAAAATAATTGAAATACAGAAAATGTACAAATGCTATCAAATTAGACTTACCAATTAGTATGTTCCTGATTTCATATTAGGATTTCTTTGACAAAATTTTTAATTAGATGGGGCTATAATTGGATCTTGCAGGCTACAAGTGATTACAATTTTTTTTTTTTAACTGTGGTATATTTGAAAGGAATGCAGAAAGACTGATGGACCTACCAGAAACAAGGCTACAGCACTCCCCAGGATGAAGCCTGCGATCACATCTGAACAGTGGTTTCGATACTCAGACACTCGATTTAGCCCAGTGAGGAAGGCAGCACACAGGGTTCCCAGACACAGCACAGGCTTGGCTAGCCTGCTACTCTTTGTTTTAATTGTGCTTGTGATGTACATCTGTAAGAAAGGGCAAACCAAAAAGAAAAAAGGGGTTCCACCAGAAATGCATCTTTCCCACCCTGACAAATCCTAAATCAGCAAAGACGTGACAACCCCCCTGATTCATTAAAAAATAAAAAGGCACTGGGAAATGGAGGAAGAGGTTTCAGGTAATTCATAGAACAACTTTAGGAGTACAAACCCAATAAGTTAAGTTATGGGAAATATCCTCCTGTATTTACATGCTGGATGGACCTTTTCTGAGCAGTTACGCACAGGCTCAGCTTTACTGATTTTATCAAGTACCAGTTCATATGATAGCAAACCTGCACTCTGAATGCACACGATTAAATTTTGCAAAGGGACTCAGGAGGTCATGCTTATACTCCTGCAGAAACTGTAATGTGCAGAAGATAGAATGCTTAGAATCTGTATGAACTAACTGCTCCAGTTTCCTAGATGGTTTTAAGGAACAGAAAACACTGAGAGAAGCCATTCCAACCATTTTCCCTGCAAGATGAAAGGAAACACACAGTGTGAGAGAGGTTTATTTCAAAACAAAGTTGATTTTGGGTTTCATGTGAAGTTTCACTGTTCTCCAAATATTTTTTAACGAATCCCACATGATTCTGGGAGTTTACTGGGAATTTTTAAAATACATTCTGACAGAGAGTAAAAACATGTGGCTCACAGTTAGCAGCCTGTCATTAGTGCCAGAGCCACAAAATAACAAGGATGAAGCAAACTGAGCCTGATGGCATAGCAATTAATTAAAATCCTTTTCAGACAACAAGTATGTATGTCCACGTGATTTCCAAAGCTTTGATAATCTGAGATGTTGCTGCTTGCTTTGTTTTTCACACCTGAACCTGACTGCAGCAGATGCTTTATGACAGCTAACAGTGAGCACTAGGCGGCAACCTTGCCCCAGTCTTGGCTGACAGGTTAAGCTGCACCTATCATCAAAACTCACATTACGGTTCTTTGGAAACAATAGGAAAAAAATCAAATCACTGCCACTGCGTGAATAATTACCACCCACCCTTTCACCCTATGCACTCCTTCTACTCAATTCAATCGAGCAATAGGAAGCCGGATTGCTTTCCTGTTCCCCACCGAAGCACCACTGCTGTTTGCAGCCTCCGAAGGAAATACCATCACCTCTTTAAAATAAGAATGCAGTCCTGCTGTGACAGCTGCGCACCACAGCTGCAGAGAACAACCCACACATGCTTGTCTCCTTACAGGTATGAGATGAAGCTGGATCTTTGGGTTACCCACATGGGAGGGCTCTCTTTGTCACAGATGGGAAGTATCTGTAATTGGAGTTTCACACGTCTCGGCAATAAAATGTAAACTTGTAGTAAAAAGAACATTTTTAGCAAGGAGGGTAATCAAAGATGCGAACAGATTGCTGAAGGAAATCTGTTAAACACTTGTGAGGAGGGTTTTAAACAAGACAAACTGTTTTCCCAGAAGGTGGGCTCCAGTTCGTCCCGAAGTCACACACTATGTTCAGAAATAACTGGGAGAGCCTCTCCATTCTGATCAGACTTCCCAATCACTGCAGCTTGATCTCAATTGTCCAGGCCCAAAAACCACAGTATTTTTTTCGGATTCCCATAGTGTTTACCTACATTTAGAGCGTGGTTTCAGAGCTCTGTGCAAGAGACCAAAATCTCAGTCAAACCAAAACATTTGGTTTCCTACATACAGCAAGTGTTGTTGAAAATTTTCCACAATGCCATCCATAGAATAAATTTATTTACAAAACTCTAAATGTTGAAACCAGAGAGGAGGAAAGACATGAATATAAAAACATGTCTAGAACATATTAAAAAATAAACTACATGATTTAACTATTTAATTAGTCTGTTCAGCTTTTTTACTGTGATCTTATCAGTAGACTCAAGCAGTGTATTTAGCAATATGCAGTGTGTGATAGCAGCATTTATCTCATATGATTCCTCTCCCATCTTTTTCAGAGAGACAAAATCATAGACAAAAAGGCTTTTTTGTCTGCAAGTTTGAAATAGACATATACATTTTTATATGTATATGCAAATATATGCATGTATTTAGAACACGTTATATCTATAATGAGAAAGGCAGAGTGGAAGAAATCTGTCTTGTCCCTTCAGTAGAGGACATTTGTGACAGTTTATTTTCCTTCTAGTCTGTGTCCTAGAAGTTTTACAGACAATGTTTTCTTTTACCATAGAGATTCCTATAGTAAAAGAGAAACAGAGCCTTTGACAACAATGCTCAGTGCAGCTGTTCATGGTGCCAAGGCCTTGAATTGATCAGGGTTGCAGCAGGTATTTGCTGTAGTGTCCTCTGCTATTCAGCATTTCCAAAACTTGGAGGATTCATGTCCAGGAGTAGAGAACCCAGAGAAGCTGACTTCAGTCATGGGGTGGATTGTGGTGGCTGCGCTGTGAGCTGAGAAATGCTCATTAAGCCTCAGCCTTGACAAACTGCACCTGGACTAAGCCCATGTTGAGCATATCAGAGACACTGTCTGTTCCCAAGATCTAACAAGTGTCTAACAAGCACCTATTTTTTAATGAACAGCCTTGGCAACTTATTTTTCTTGCCTCAATAACAACCCAAGTGGTTGTTATATTTTTCTTAAACAAACCTTCAAAGGAAGTTACTGACTGAAATTGTGGCTATGATGAAAAATTCCCACTCTCTTGGGGTCATCTAAACAAGGGTCCAAAGTGAGATCTTTTTCTGCTCTTAACTCCCAGAAGATAAGGGGATAATATGTATGTCTCAAACACTGATAAATGGATGGCTGTAGAGCCAACAAAGGTCTGTTGGAAAAAAAAGACAAGAACTGTTGATAATAACCAAGGATTGTTGTTATTAACACGGCAATGAGAAATATCATGTTTTGGCTGGAGAAGGGGAGCCAGAGATAGGGCATTTTTCTGTGACAAACAACTACAACACAGCACAGAAAATGGACATGGACTACAGGGTGAGATTAAAACTACCCAAGACCCCTGAAGCCCTCCACCCATTTCCACAAAGACTGGAAGAATGGACTGCACATGATAATTAATTTACAGAGAAAGTGAGAAACACATCTTTGGGATGAGCAAACCTGCCCATAAAGAGGTATCCTCCCAAGCCCAGGCAGTGCCCCCAGACATCTGAGGATTGATTGCCTGGGCATCTCATGGGTTGGGCAGGTGGGTTGACGCTGAAACCAGGACTGACATCCTATCAGCTGGATTCATGCTGGAACCAGGAATGGTGATATCTTTTTGTAACAATTTCTTTTTAATTGGAAAAGGAACTTAAATTCATGTGAGTGCACAGCAGCTTGCACTAGGTACAGTGACATCTCTTCCTGTGATCATTCTGGGAGACTGATAAAACTTCTTTAGATGACATTCTTATTTTTTTTGTAAGTATGGAAGCCAGGGCTGCCAGCCCTTTTCTTTTTACCCTACTTTAGGCATACAAATTAATTTCCACCTGCAGAGATGACAGAAGTGATGCTTTGGGTTTTCCTCAGCTTCTTTAGAAGGTGACAAAGAAAAGTCTCACTGATTAAATATAAACCCCAGATTATAAAAAACCAAAACCAAACACCAAAAACCCACAAAGCCAAACCAGTAACAGTGGGAGTGTTTTCAGTAGCTGAGTAATGAACAAGTGAGACACCTGCACAGGATATTTGTGGTTCAGTGAAGGGAGAAGACTTCCAGATCTCTTAAGACATTTTATAAAATGAGAACCATGTCTGTACTTATTCCATTCTCCAGCCTCCTTATGTTGTACCTGTTCTATTTTTCTTGCTCCATGGCTCAGTTCTTCAGCTTAATGCAAAACATGGCTATTACTAAGCAAATAACCTGTGTTTTATGTTCACTAGGCCACATTATTATGCATATTAGAATCAGCCAGAGACTTCTCAAAAATCTGTGCACAGCACAGTTATTAAGCAAAGCTGGATATGAACAATGCATTTCTTGTGTAATGCTCATGTTATTCCCAGGTGACAGACAAAGAAAAGACAAGAAAACACATTTTTAGTTCTAAAAGGTGTCTTCAGGCAGAGAACTGGGCTGAAATTGGACTGTGGGCTGAAATGCTTTAACAGCAAACTTTCATGACCTTGTGGCTCAGAAAGAGTTCCATGTCCTGGCTCCATCTGGCATCTTCCTATGTGAGAAGTGCAGGCCCATAGCAGATACTCATGGAAAACTAGAGCTCAAAAATACTAAACTACTTGGGGCTTAGGCTCAGGAAGAAAAACAGTGTTACCCTTCAGCTGTAGAATTCAGCCTGTTGTAAAAAATTTTCCCTCCTAGGAAACAAAGGAGGCTGGGCAGGGAAAGTCCATGAAAGGATGTAATTAGCTTAGGACAGAACCAGGACTAAGCCTGATCCTGGAACTTCCACCTAAGATTTTATCATGGTGCAAACAGCTGCTACAACCATGTTGAGTATATTGTGGGCTGTATTTCACACAGGGTTGCACATTGTTCAGAAGTGATGTGCACAAAATGTTACAGGCTTTCCAAACATTTCCCAACAAATCCTGATCAAAGGAGTTACAGTTTATTTCTCCATCATTATTCACACAACATTCAGTACAAACAGATGGATATTGAAACAGCAGTGGGTGGACTCTTAATTTTAGAAGTAATAACGTGGTGCTTCATTTATCTGCTACCAAGAGCACTGGGCAAAATACTCAGTAAATACCCTGTCTTTAATAACTTTAAGGCTTTTCTTGCATACTTATAACCATTGCATACTTTTCTTCCATACTTACAACACAGACTCTGACACTACTCAAGCTACAGGGAGAGAAAAAAACCTAGGTTAATGCATTTTGAGATCCAGGTTTAAGTCCTTGAATCTTTACGGCAAAACCACTAAGGTTTTCTGCTTTGTTAGTAAGATTCTTGGATCAGTTTTTAAAAATCACAGAAACTTTACCCAGAGAACACAAAGGAGCAGTTTATCTGTTACATCAGACTTCATAATTTCCTTCCTGTCTGCATGGCAGTGTCACCTTGTCAGTGTGTCAGCTGGGGTGCATTTCTCTGTGATAACAACAAAATTCTGGCACTGACTTTTATTAGAACCCTCATTGCAATGTGAGTTCAGGTCCTAAACAAGGAAAGAAAAATTCAGCCTAAGTTCAGACCTCTATTGAAAGGGCACAATTTAAATTTCAAATG
>VYZP01015217.1:0-15753 GCA_013400635.1 Hypocryptadius cinnamomeus | reverse complement strand
CCGCCCCACCACCACCTCGCTCCCTCCTTTCTCACTTCCAGGAGTTTGTGCTCTACCCCGCAGCCAGGTAACCCGAGCCGTCCCATCGCAGTTGTACCTGTGTTGTCTCGCTCGAGTGGCGATGCGTGGCAGGGTGACCCAACCCGGCCAGAGACATCTCGACATCAGGAGCCGCTAATTACGGACTGGAGGAGGAGCGGGGGAAAGGCAGAAGCTTCCCACACCTGTTCAGGGAGATCATATACAAAGAGGACGCGAGTCACTAAAGATGGGAAACTTGAAACTGAAAATGGTAGTTTAAAAAAATTTAAAAAAAAAGGCAGCCCATACCTGAGCTGCTGACGTGTTGCAAAGCAAGTTTCAAACGTACCCTCAAGCAGGAGGAACTTTTCTGTTAAAGTCCTGGCAATGATTGCGTAACAAGTTCTTAATGAGTGTGAACAAAGAAGGGAAATTTAGGCTTTCATTTAGAAAAGCACCGTTGACTGCTAGGCTGCTGTAGGGTGGAGTAAATTGCATTGGAAGGTCACCAGAGATTTTGCGAAGCAGGTTAGGTGATATAATCAAGAATGGTTTAGACAGAGATATTCCTACCTGGAGCAAGAGTTGAACACGAGTTCTTTAGAGATGCCTTCCAGCCCCGTGTTTTGATTCCCATGATATTTATGTGTTACTAAGGTGTTACAGATGTTGCACCTGTGAAAAATCTTTCCAGCACAGAAATACTCACATTGCTGCGAACAAAAACCCTTTCCCAACAATCAATTAATCTGAAATTGCTTCTCCCCACCAATAATGCGTTATTTCTTTTATCAGAACAGGTCTTCATCAAGTTTTAAGTTAAAAGATATTTCAAAATATTTTTGTCTGTGCAGCTGAGCAGAATTTAAATTAATGAGAGAGTTGCTGCTGCTGAAGGTGTCAGTGCTTATCTTCCTTGGAGCATCCTGCTTGGATGCCATTCCTTGCCTGGTCCCTGGATGGGAGCAGCCCTCGGATGCAGAGGGAGGCAAGATGGGGTTTGTGAAGCCCGTGGGAGCGTCCAGGAGCCGGCAGCTGGATCGTGGGGGCTCGTAGGGTAAACACAGTATCTGCAGCACTGCCACACGCAGACACCGCGTGGGAAGGTGACAAAGTAGGAAAGCAGGGTCTGGAGGCTAGACCTCTCTCCATAAGAGTTCCAGAGCCAGCATTTATGTCCCCTGGGGCTACTGCAGCAGGGATGGTAAAATCTTAGTTTCTGGACATGGAGACGTATCCAACCAGCAGAATTCAGATCACCCGTGTGCCTCCGGGCTGTTTTACCATCAGTTCCTGAAGCTTGAAGCGGGGGCAGTACTCCAAGGATGCCATCCACACCACTCACCGGTCTGGGCTGAGGTATGCGGGGTCTCAGGGAACCAAGTCGGGACGTGGGAAGCAAATAATCTACCCCAAATCCCCGTGGAGAGCATAATAAGGTGTAAATCACTCTCCTAAAGCAGCCGTCAGAGCAGCAGCATCATCACCTCTAAGGTAGTTCGACAGCTGCAAATCGCCTGAATAAAATAGTTTTCAAGCTTTTGGTCCGGTTTTGGTTAGATGAGCAGTTTCCTGTCATCTGTTAGCCGGTGAGGCGACTCCCGGGTGACCTGGGAGGGGAAAGCCGCTGGGGAGGGGTTGCTATGACAATACAGGTGGCTCGCCCTCGTCCCTGCCTCAAATAAGCCAGCGAGCTGCTGGCCAGGGCTGAGCCCTGCGGCTGGAAAGCGCTCCCACAGAATTTACTCCTGTGAAAGCAGCGAAGTACAGGCACTGCTCTCCCAGCCCGGCACAAGTGAAGGGCTCTGGAAAGGTGGGAAGGGAGAAGGGCGTGGCGTGGCTGGCACCCAGCGGTCCTGCGACAGGAGAGAGGGCTGGGGACACGGCAGGGCAGGGGGGACAT
This sequence comes from Hypocryptadius cinnamomeus, assembly GCA_013400635.1. Lineage (NCBI taxonomy): Eukaryota > Metazoa > Chordata > Aves > Passeriformes > Zosteropidae > Hypocryptadius > Hypocryptadius cinnamomeus. The sequence continues at coordinate 13,829 of VYZP01015217.1, read as the reverse complement.
GCCAAGGGCTGCCTGCACACAGCTCAGGGGGTGGAAGGAAGGCAGGCAGGCAGCCAGCAGAGTCTCCCAGATACTACAGGTGCTAAGCCCTCGCAGGATCAGTCTCCAGATGTTTTACGTACCATTTCCTTGGAGGACAGGTTCAGCCCAGATGGTCACAGAGCTGCACATTTACCAGTGTGATAAATGGGTATAACCAAGGGCACGATCTTGCCCTTGGGGCCGTTTGTTCCTGCCTGAGGGCAGTCTCCTGCAGGCACAGGGGGTCTGGTGCAGCACTATTTCTGCCTTTCCATCCAGCAGCTCCTTACGGGGTCATGTCAAGGGAGCAGCTCGTCCTGGGGTGCTGCAGGTGGTGACTCTGACTGGGCTGAAGGACACTCACACCTCCTCTCCTCCCTCATGCTTTTCAGCCTCAGCTGTTGTCTTGTGGTCTCTTGTGACTTTGCTTTTAGCTGAACAGAAGTTTTCCATCCCTTTGGAAAAGCAGATCAAACCCTCTTGTGATGCTGCCAGGAGCCCTTGTCTGGTGTTCTCCTGCCAGGAGCCAGATTGCAGACTGAGACCCTTAAAACACTTGCAATTTTTGTGCCATGGTATTCCCAATCAGCCTCAATGGGATTGACACTGGAGTGTGTTTCCATTCACAGGTTTTTTAGATCAAGTTTCTGTGAGCCAAAAGAAGAATAAAACCAGTGAATGGCTTTGCTCACAGACACTCACACCTTGGAATGAAGTTCCTGAGTCTCTAATAAGAGCTTTAAAAAAAAAAAAAAAGAAGTTGGCAGAAACAGAAAAATCCTTTTAGAGGCATTAGGACATTATAATACTTATTGATCAGTGTGCACCAACCCTGGTTTATGCACTCTGATACATTTTGCCAGTTGAGTCAAGCGTGATAATAAACATCATGTCCAGCAAGTGGATTAATAATGGAGATGTGATGTGAGAGACATTGGAGCACTGAGGGAAATTGGAACAGCGGTACCTTCAGAGAGAAGGCAGGATGGCTATTACATAATTTAAACCCAAAGTCAGGTGTTCTACCACAGACAAAAGGCCAGCAGCCCCCTGCTCTGCACAATAGTGGCCTAGCAGGTCTCTGCTTCAGCTTTCTCCCCATTCCGAGAATCCCTAAGGGCAACTCCCCTGTAACTACAGCTGGCAGCAGGGAGACCTGGAAACATTTGAGTACATGGAAATGCAGTACTTGTTTGTCCCTTTCTGTAGGAGCCTGAGATTGCAAAAGCTTTCCCTGGCCCAAGCCCAAAGATAGAGAGTACTGAATTAATCATCACCGCCAAATTGGTTGGATCATATTGTAAAGTGTCATGCTGATTGCATAAAGTATAATTTTTATTTCTATCACATTTAAATAGATTTAACCATATTCAAAATTCAAATGCCATTTCAAAAGGAGTATTTGTTTTGAGTTGGAGGTAAAATGTTTGCATAGAAAATGTCAAATTTGTAAAATTTTTGTGTATTTTTAATTCACCTCACCATATTTCCTTTTAGTTTCAACACTCATTAAAAGTCACTTCTTCCTGCCAGAACCCCAGTTTGAAAGAAATAACAGAAAGTCCTGAATCACTGGAAAAATCCCAATGTAACTCCACCAATTACATCAATGGACAAATTTCATAGCTACTAATAAGAACCCAGACCTGTAACGCTGTGGTCAGTAAGAGCTGCCAGTTCCTATAAACCAGGTGGTTCTGATTCGGTACCGAGATTAAGTTACAAACGCCCAGTGTTTAACTGTCCCCACCCCTCTGTTTGCATTTACTTGTAAACATTTGTTTCTTGTCAGACTTTACCATTCACGGCTATAAAGTGAAGTTTTCCTGAAGGAAGGGAAGCAACTGCAGCATTTCCCAGATCTGTTGCAGCATGAGACAAAATGCTCTGTGCTTCACATTTAACCCACCATGGGGTGTGGAGGTAAATAAGGCAGCGAGGACACCCTAAAGCAAACTGGCTACAGTGTTCTACACAAATAAAGGTCATTTTAAGCCTTTTTTTCCTCCCTTGGTCCTTGCTATATTACAGCACTTCATGACTCTTCAGATGTGAATCACTCTTTACTCAGAGGCCATTTGGAAGTAAAATACATTTAGGACTATAAACAGATGTGACAGTCCATTTTCAGAAAACATGCCTGGCTCATTATTGATGCAGGGCTGCTCTTCCAAGGTGCTAATGCAAGAAAGAAGATGGTCTAGTCTGAGTGCTGGAGCTTTGCGGAGTTGAACATTTTCATTTAAATGTTTTCTCTTGAAGGAGGTGAACCATTTTGATATGAAACCTGCACCAGTCTGAAAGCAGTGTGTGTGTCCTAGATTGCAAGGTAATGTGTATGTTCTGTTTGCCATCTGTTAGAGGTGTGGCAGTTGTCTTCTGTTAATTGGGCAGTTTTCTTTATCTCTTCTGTTACAGGTAAAAATCGATCAAGCCAAATTAATAGTTAATAAAGATAAATTTTATTTTGTGATCGAGATACAGTCTCCGACAGCCACAATCAAAAGGGACAGCGTTGAGCCTGGGTTCGGCGCTGGGTGAACACTGGTCCGACCTCTATCGCATCGGAACCCCTTCTGTTGACGAAAGTGTGTTTGTCCGGGCAGTTTTTATACACTTTAATGGGGCCAAGGCAGAGTCTCTTGTTCTTTTCGTGGTTAAACATATTCATGTTTTCTCCTTTCTCTGCGTTGGGCTGGACAATGTAGTTCCCGGCAAGCGATGAATGCTGATGTTGAGTTAGGGAACCTGGCATTGGGATGCAAGTTCCCCGGTGGCTCTTGCTGTCTTGATCTCGGTACTTGCTGAGTATTCATCGCCCAGGTGGTTCTCGAGTAAGGACTCATCTCCTCCAGAGGCAGGCTCTTTCGATTGTAAATTAGGCTTCTCCTCTCGATTGTAAATTAGGCTTCTCCTCGCTGCTATCTGTGGTTTTGCAGTGGCATGCGGCAGTCTCTCAGTGAGGTAATCCCTCGGCTCCCTCGTGTGGATTTGTAACCTTTTCGAATATTTCTTTCAAACGTTATAACTTCTATCATGTATATTTCCATCATATTCTACATGAGCACGGCTTATCTAAATTACACATTACATCTTCTACAAACCAATCCTCCCTCCAGGAGATATCTTCCCTTCATGGGCCATTGAGTGTCACTGCTTGACTGACAAAAATTACAGCATCTCATTGTGAGATGCTCCGCCCAAAGAGAAGAGCCAAGCATTCCTACCTGGATAGAATCTGAGATTTTGGGACATCAGGACAGCCTTTCCCACTGGATCCCCAGAGGAAGACCAGGCCCATCTACACCACCACTGGATCTTCAGAGGAACACCACACCCTTCTACAGGATCACTGCTTCAACAGAACCACACTTGTCACTGCAGGAGGGCTGCAGCCACCATTTCAATTGGACTGCTACCAACACCCTGACCCACATGGTATCAGGTCGTATTCTGACTCTGTCTGTGTTGTTTTGTATTACTGCATTGTTTATTTTATTTTTATTTTCTTCCCTAATAAAGAACTGTTATTTCTGCTCCCATATCCTTGCCTGAGAGTCCCCTTAATTTCAAGATTATAACAATTTGGAGGAAGGGGGTTTACATTTTCCAGTTCAGGGGAGGTTCCTGCCTTCCCTAGCATTCACCTGTCTTTTCAAACCAAGACAGTGTGGCTGTCTGAAATTTCTGAGCCAGCAAAACTAGCTTGTGAAACAGGCAAAAATCCTCAGATAGAGGAATAAGCATGGGTACATTGCATGCTCATCAGCCGGATCACAGCAATCATTTAACAGAGGTTTTTTCCTACTTTGTGTGTTGCAAGGGGTTTCGTGTTTGCCTGGCTGAATTCCAGCAGACCTGTCTGGTTTTCCTGTTGGTGACATCCCTCCTTAGTCCCACTTAAGTCTGCGCTGGTCTGGCTGGGCAGAGCTCCAGACTCCGGAGCCAGAGGCCAGAGCCCAAATCTCAAGGATTAGCAGATGCTGAAGCACTGACCTTGCCAGGTGCTAGAGGTGCTTTATGAGCCAAAAATCCCATAACACTTATGCAAAGCAAAAACTACGCATCCCCAGGGAAATTTATTCCACTCTGGGATGGGGCATGAGAGCAGGATCAACAAACCCACCAAAACACCGGGGAAAAACAGGTCCACGGAAGATTTTCACTCCCCCTGAGACAACCAATGCCAGCACAGAGCACTTACCGAGTTTAGAGCAGTGAGTATTTAACCGGTTAAATAGAGTCCTTTTGTTCACACTCAGAACTGCTGATGTTTACTGAGGTTTTCTGGGTTTCCACTAGGCTGTGGGTGGCTGAGTTAATTATGGAACATTTTCTGCATCTCATTCTCTCCTTAAAGCTTAATGGTCTTTCCACAGCCCCAATGTCTTTCCTGAGCATTGTGTCAGGTTAAATGTTGTTTGATTTCCATTTGAATAGCAGAATTGGTAGCACGGGCATAATATTTGCCGTTACCTCTAATCATTCATCCATAGCCAGCCCTGGACCGATAAGGAAGGAGGAGCGGGCAGGAAAACCGGAGCGGTTTTCCGTAGTAGCCATGGAGTCAGTAAACACGGCAGGGCTCTCAGCCCTGACCAGTGCGTAAGGTGTGTGTTCACCTGCCAGCAGGCAGGGCTGCCTTAAGCCCACAGGAGGAGGGAAAACCCTGCCTACAGCAGCAGGGTAGGATTAGGGATTAATCCCACTGCCATGACCGGGAAGTGCAGACAGCAAAGACAGGCACTTCGTTTTCCCAGATGAAGAGCCTGGAGCAGGTGCAGCCTTCGGGCTGGTGGAAGAGACTCCTGCTGAGGGGATCTGTGGTTGTGCCCTGCCCTGTGACACTACAGTGACCATGTTTTCCCTGAAGCTGCTCAGAGCTCGTCCACTGCAGGCGGCTCCTCCAAGAGCTGCGGCAAGCTGGGAGCCTCCATCAGTGCTGCGCAGTTTTGCTTTCCCTGGCTCCAGAGAGAAAATAACAGCCAATCTGGAGTAGGTGAACCAAACTAAAATGAAGCTAAAATCAGGTGAAGCTAAAGGCAGCAGAGCTGTGCACAGTGGTAGGGGTGTTTTGGGGGTGGTCAGTGGAACAGGCCACTCTCGTGAGTGTCGTGCACAGGTGATGTCCAGGGGATCTTCCCCAAGCTGTGGTTTCCATTTCCAAGGGAAGCACAGAAACTCATGCCCTCCCAAGTTTTCCATCAAATGACTCTAAGGTGGCAAGTGCCAGGATGAGCAGGGGCCACACCTCCGATTTTGTCTCTGATGCAGCACCTGGCCCTGGGAGCAGCGACAGTGGGGACTTCCCTGCAGTGCATCAGCACTGACAGCCCAGATCTCCTGCCTGGAGCCATCCCATGCAGAGCCCCTGTGCCAGCCTCTTTCCAGCCCTTGTACTCTGTGCGTAAAGGCACCTAAAAAAGGCAGCTCCAGCTCCTTCCAGAGTGGCTAAGCTGGGAATACTCCCGGTGTGGATAGCAGGCAGCTGCAGCATGGCCAGGCTGGTCTCTCTCAGCACATCCTCCCCCTGTGCTCCCTGCTCCCTAAACACTTCCAGGGCTGCTCTTCTCCAACCAGAAACACCACTGGCATGGGCAAAACCTCTCCTGTGTTTTACAGCCCTTCTGCTCTGTTCAGCTCCAGGGCCAGTGCTGTGGCCAGGCGCTGCCTGCTGCCCAGGGCTGGTGCTCCTGCCCAGGGCATGGCCACCCCACTGCTCCCACAGCTTAAAATGGCCCTACCAACACCCCTGGGAAGGGAGAACCATCCAAAAACCACGGTGCTGCTGCTGCACAGGTAACCACGAGAGCACTGGGATAAAAAATGGCAGAGACCTTCAGGGAAGCAAGGCTTTGCCGGGGGCAGGGTGCAGGGTCTGGGAGCTGCTCCCAGCAGCTGCCCTCACACACAGGTTACCTGCTGCCAGCCCCTTCTGTTTGCCCTGCAGGGAGCTGCAGACCCCTGGGAAGCAGCTCCTGAAAGAGCAGGGAATTAAAGCAAACAGGAGCTGACCTGGGGCAGCCTCTCAACATGCCAGGCTGTGAACCATGAAGCTCCAAAGGGGCTTCCCAGTGCTCTCCCTGGAGTGGATGCCAGCATGTCAGGAGCAGCAGCCAGTGCTCTCAGCTGTCACCGTCACTGAGTCCAGAGGTGCCCTCACATGTTCTACTAATCTGTAAAAATAACAGTGGAGACCCCTCCTGCCCTCCTGGGACCTTGAGGACACCTGAGACATTTCAGGCACAGGGGCATCTTCGGTTCCCAGCTTAGCTTAGCTTCCAAATTTTGGATGTTAAGGATTTCTCTCAGGCGCTGATGGCTCAGTGGTGGATGCAGGTTTGTGTCCCAGCTGGAGGTCTAGAGGTGTGATCTCAGCCACCCAGAGGCATTTTCTTGTTTCCTCCTATTGGCTCACCTTCTGGTTTTACCCCCCAAACAATCAATCAATCAATAGGATTATTACAGTACAAAAGAGTATATGTTTGGATTTGCACAACATATTTGGATAATCTGGCCAGGGTTTGGCCTGTGTGCCCTGAGCTCCTGTGCTTAGCACAAAGCTGCTGCACACCTGCACAGTGCACCTGCCTAATTCTGCTTGTTCTTTTCCACTCCAGAACCCAGCTTTCCTCCCTGCTCCAACAGCATTCTGTGGGGTAACACCACCACAGGAGTCTGCTCAGGGAGTTGATCCGGTTGCTCTGTACCCTGCTGACCCCTGCAAGAGCACCTCCTCAGCATCCCTGTGTGTCCAGAGGGTATCTCAGGTGCAGGGACAGGGCATCTCATTGCACACATCTTGGTCCTGCACAGGACACTGCCCCTCAGCCCTTCCTAGAGCTCCCAGCTCTGCAGCTCCAGCTATCCCCTCTCCCTCCCTGCAGGAATGTCACAGGGCTCCTGGGGAACGCAGCCAAGGAGTCCCATGGCATGCCCCAGGTGATCCTGCCTGTCCTGCCACAGGAGGCAGATCACTTCACCTGCACAACTTAATGGCAGCTAATCATGGCATGGTCCACTGGCTTGCCTGGTCAGGCTGCCCCTTCCAAAGGCCTTGGAAAAACACAGGGTGTTTGGAACAGCAGTGGTGACTTCAAATGCCTGCCTTGCACAGATCTTCGTGGTGAAACAAGTGTGAGAAATAAAATAAAAAAAAACCAAAAAACAACCCTAACACAAAAAGGAACAGCAGCAAAGTTTTCAATTTCTTAATCCTCAAATCCCTCCCCCACTTAAAAGAAAAAGCATTTTTTGTGAAGAAAAATTGAGGCAAGGCTGAGGGGCAAAAAAGCAGAAAAGAAAAGCCACTGACTCCTGTGTGCCTGAGAGTTTTTTTGCAGGATGTGGCTTTCGAGGGGTGCTGCGTCTCAAACTGGGAATCACAACAAAATGCAGGGAATTGGCTCTTCCTGCTTTGTCCTGAGAGCAGGGAGAGACATGGAATTATTTTAAGGTCACTTGCACAATGATGTGTGGGCCTGCAGATCTCATTTTCTTTCCTCTCCAAATGATACCAGGGGATCACCTCACTCAGGAATATGAGACCATCTGGAAAATATCATCCAGTGCATTATTCCTTGTGCCAGAGGGATATTTATAGAGAAAGTAAATGATGTTGTCACAATCCAAACAAATAAGGAGAGGCTGCAAGGCAGTGGAGTGTCTCCTCCCCCATCTCTGTGCATGGCTTTGCCCCAGGAGGGGCCAACAGTCATCTTTTAAGTCCCTTCCAACACAAATCATTCTATGATTCCATGATCCTTCCAAATTCAGCCAGTTTTGCAGAGCAGGCGGGAGCAGTCGAACCAGTCCCTCACAGGACCAGGCTCCCTCTAAGTCCCTTGCCCAAATCTGCTCCATAAAACCATGTAATGCTCAAAAGGCCGCATATTTTGGACACAAAATAGGGTCATTTCAAAGGAGTTTCTCACAAGAAGTGAAACCCTTCCCCTCAGCTGAGCAGTTCAGGTTATTATTCATTGTTGGGATCTAACCCACTGAACAAAATACTGCCTTTGCCTTTAGAAAGGAAAATCCATTGGGATTTTGGCAGGTTTGGCCAGCTCTTATTACAGGCTTCCTAAATTTATTCATGGAAAATTAAATATTCTCTTTAGATAGGCAGATAGGAACATATCTGTTTCTCCAAAGTGGTTCCAGGCTCTCAGTTTGTAAACTAATGGATATAATTCCCTTTGCAGCACTACCTAGCGTGGCTCCGGGGTGTGATGCCATTATGGCCATGGAAGGAAATGAAGAGCACGTGGCTGACCTTTCCCAGCTCAGGTCTGTCTTTCCAAAGGAAGTGTGCAGAATACCAACCATCTGGTTTATCCTGCATTTTCTTCCCATTGGAGGTTTATCTCATCATTCCCAGGAGTGCAGGAAATCCTGTTTCAACACAGTCTCTTCTTGTCTGCTGGACCTGTGCTGGAATCACAGAACAGAATATTCCCAGCTGGAAGGGACCCATATGAATCATCAAGTCCAGTTGAGGAAGGGAAGTATTGGGTTTGGGGCCCTTGGGATGCGGCCCTTTGCAAATGATAGAGAAACAGTGATGAACCCCATTCTGGGGGATATAAAGCAGGTGGCAGAGAGGAGAGATGGGAGAAATGTTCCCTGACAGTTTTGAAGTTTAAGCAGGCATCAGAGTTCTGTAATATGGATGTCCTCATGTTTGTGTTTTGGTTTGGGTTTGTTTGTGCCCTGTATTTTGTACTGCTCTTCCAGAGTAGGGCAGTACCTTCAACCGGAGAATAACAAAATAATTGTTATTACCTCATCTTCTAAAACCAGGCCTGCATCTTTCATGTGCTTTGGGCTGACTGTTCAGATGCAGCAGTTTGTGGACTGAAAGAAGGAGGATGTTGGAATCGAGAAGAAAGGATTTACTCCTTGGTGTTCAGTTGTCTGCAGTTAGGGAGAGGAGACGCGATTATGAGCAATTCCAGTGCCTGGCCAGTGCACAAAGCCAGTCCATCTCCCTGGGATCCACATTCCTGTTCTGCTGTAGTTAGGAGTCAGATTCAAGAAGCTGGAGTCTTGGTTCTTTTTGGCAAAACACTGGACTTTCCATTGGAACATCCAGCACCTTGTATTTCTGCTGGGTGACTAAATGATGGAAGATTCTTTCTGCAGCATCTTGTATGAAGTTCCATCTTCTCCTTTGCAAATGAACTTGGTCCAGGCTCAATGTATGGATGCAGGAAGATGCAGGAGAGCAGGGAAGAGCTGTCACCGAGTGTGTCCAGTGCTTGTCCTGCTGTTGTCTCCTTCAAAAGAGAGCCTCGAATCAGATCCTACCACTTACAGGATGTGCTTGGCACAAATTCAAGCATTTTGCTGTCTGATCAGAGTGCCAGTTTTTTCTCTTCTCTCTCTGAGTCTTGCAGTCCTGAAATGGAGCACTTTCCCTACAACCAGCATACAGGAAGACACCTGTAGCTTCAGTCATCTTTCTCCCAGGGAACCATCGTGTAGTCATGGAATTTGTGTGCTGCAGTCTCACAGCCTTGCCAGCTTTTGGGCCCTGGAGGCTCTTTCCACATTCCCCAAATGGATGGAAAAGCAAAAACTCATGTATTTTGATGATGATTAAACACAGCTTTCTGATACTATGTAAATAATTTGATACTTAGTCCATGAGTTACAGGCATTTGTAAAAAACTTCAGCCTTTCTTTCCAGTAATCCTATCCATCTGGAAGCATGTGCATTTCAAAACAGGTCTTCTGTGTGGAAGCTACATTAAAAATTAAAAGTAGTGTATTCTGCCTTATCTATCCTGCTTTTTTTTTTCTTCAAGTTCTTCAAACCAGGTAATAAAAATGGTTTAGTTCTATTCAGTCAGGTTTAGTCTGATTTTTAAAATCCTACTGCAGAGATTCAGCGTTTCAGGCTTCATGGTATCAAGAAACACTTTATTAGACAGGAGTGGAACTTCAGTCATTGGAATGTTCCTCTCGGTCCTAGCTTTTAACAGCTTGTTTCTGTGAAATGTAAACTTCTACCACTGGGATTTAACATGCTTAATTTGTTCAGCATATGAACCATAGGTACCAGCTCAGTCAATAAACAACTCTTTTTCACTGTAATTTTTTTCACCTTCTTAAATTTTACTGCATTTTAGTCTTTAATTCCAGGTAATTCTTATTTTTAAACAACAAACAAACAAACAGCAGGCAGAACTGCATTTCCTTGTGGGGCACATTTAGAATGTATCCATGTTATCAGAGTTGTAGGAGTGTGTCAGTTTCTACAGAAGAAAAGATCCAACTTTTGCCTCAAGATCACATGGATTTACTTGAATGGTGCAGAGGAAATTTTCTTTCTGAATCCCTCTAACAAAAATTAAATGCTGTCCTATGAAGCTGGATTAGCCCACTGAGACACCAGGCTGCAGTTCACAGGATGGCCATAATACACAGGAATCACCAGGGTGTGTTTCACAGCTGGAGCAGGGAGAGGCTCGCATCTTTATCTTTCCTTCTTCCTTCTCCTCTCCTTTTTCCTTTGTCCTGCACCGTGACGGTATTTCTTTGTCCATCTCACTGTCCTTTTGCCTGTATCTGTCTGCATCTGCTGCTCAGTCCTTCTCCCTCGCTGTACTCTTCACTTTATAACCCTCTGTCCTGCTGCCCATCCGGCTCTTTCTCCATCCCTCTGCTGCACCTTCCCCCCACACCCACCTGCCGTGGTCATTTTCTCTCTCCGTCCTTGTTTTCCTCTTTGTCTCTGTATCCCTCTGTCCTTCCTGTGTGTTTACCACTCTTTTTATTTGTCCTGCTCGTGTTCCTCTTTATTCCCGTTGCTCTGTCCTGCTCCCTGTGCCATTGTTTTTCTTTGGATCCTTCTGTCCCGTTCCCTGTCCCTATTCTTTTTAAACCCCTCTCCATCGTGCTGCCCATCCCAGTTGTTTTTATTTCATCTCCATTCCGCACCCTGTTCTTCCTTCCTTGTCCTCTCTGCTCCCACGCCCGGTTTGTCTGTCCCTGGTGCTCCCATCCCGCTGCTGGATGGGTCCGTGAGCGCAGATTGGGATCCCGCTGCTCCAGCCCGACGGGGGCAGCAGCAGGGACGGAGGAGACAACTCCTGCCCCGAGCGCAGGAAGGGAGCGGGAGCCGCGGCAGCATCCCGGGACACGCCGCCCCCGGGCCGCGGGACGGCCACCAGCCTGGGACAGTGAAACTGCACTTCAAGGTCCCTTCCTACGCAGGCCATTCCATGATCCATGGAAACACTGCAATATCTCCTTGTGAAAGGAGCAAAGTTTATAAACATAGGAAAGTTTTGATAACACTTGGGTTTTGTTGACATTTCTATTAATGATTGTTAAATCATATGAGGAGATAACAGGACAGATAGGAAAATGGAGTTTGTCCCCGCACTTACTTTTATTTATTTATTATTTATGCTTATGTACATGTTTATAATGTTTATATAGAGATGTGTATTATTATACATACGTTTATGGGTGAGACATACAATCTTTATGAATCTGCCAGGCTCTGGGGAGATTTACTTCCTCAGAAAATGATGATTCCAATGCATAATCATGGTAGGCATTGGCATAGTGTGGGGTGTTGCTGAGTATTACCTGAATGGGTGCTTCAAGTGAGATACCTGCTCTTGCACCTTGTGAAAAGAGGGCCTAATTATAGGAAATAAAACTGTTTGTCTGTCCCAAATGAGTTGTAAATTTCTCCAGAGTTGTGGTGTCATTCTTTGGTTTAATGAGAGTGAGTTTTCTTATAGTACTGACTTAAGTAAAACAACTGCAAAATACTGGCATAATTTAGCTCCACTTTACAGTGTTTTAGAGTTGTCAGTTTTTGATTTGGTCACATTCTCTCAGAGCAAATTTCATAACAATTACAGTAGATGTTTTTACAGCATTGAACACTTTTTTCTTGATTCCTGTCAACAATAACTCCTCTCCTCCTGTACCATCCCATGTGATGTTTTATGTGGGCTGGTTTGGCTTTTTTAAAGAAAATATTTATGGCTATTTTTTGTGCACAGTGTTTCTGCCTTTTACTAACACTTTCCAATTAATTAAACCTTAAATTTATTATTTTATATGACAGATATGTATTTATTTTTTTCTATGCATAATTATCTTTGTAATCTGAAAATTGTATTTCTTGTTAAGTCCGTCTTGCTTCTCATAATTATCATATGTTTTTCACCTTCAGCCCATGACCTTTTGATGCCTTGTTTTTATTTATTTTGATATATTCTGTTATTTGCCTCATTTCTTTTCATATCAATACAATCTTACTAAACCTGTCCAGAATCCACTGTATTATCGTGCTTGTGAAATTCCTCTGTGGGTAATGATGGGCTTGTCAGTAAAACCTTATTCCCATAGAAAGCATTTGGAACTGGCTACAAACCCAAAAGCTTAGCCCCAATCCAGAAGTGCTTTTCATTGCCCAGCTCTCTGCGGGTCCCCACGTGTCAGTGAGTGTTGAGGAGCACCAGCAGATGGGGCTGAAACGCTGCAGAGCGAAGCACTTCCAGCACAGAGCGAGCAGCAGGAGAGGGGGAATGTCGGTGAGTTTGAGCACCCGGTTAACTCCTGCTGTCTGCTGAACTTTCCAGAAGAGGATGCCCTGCTGCAGGAGGAACCAGGAGGCAGAGAAGAGGCACCACAAGNGTGAGAAATGGCTGTGCCCCTGCTGTGGCCCTGCCTCGAGGGTGCCTGCAGCAGCACAGGAAGGGTCCAAGGCCTCATGGTAGCTGTTCTTCTACTGCCTTCAAAGCTGTACTTGGAAATGTGCAGTATTAGCAAACCATTTTAAATCATGTGTTAAAAAGCTTTGCAGTGGTTAGATGAACTCAAAGGAAAAAAAATGTGCATTTTCTGGTAAACCCCTTATCTGTCCTTTTCCTCTCTTGCCAAAGCTGCTGGATATTAGATTGGAGGTGTATCCATATTCCCCAGGAGAGGCTGAAGATGGCACACAGGAAGCAGTACAGATAACGCTGAGGCTCCCTGATAACGTGATTTCTTTTAAGGTGCCTGTGGTAGCCCAATGGGAGCATGCAGGTATGAACTTAAGACATAAATTTATTTCAAATTTGAATAGTAGAATTTATACCTGAGTTGGACTGTTGTTACAATCCAGCTGTAAAGATAAGGGCCAGTATGGAGCCCAGAAATAGTTTGGGGAAGGCAATGTTAATTAAAAAAAAACCAACAAAAACCCAAAACCAACCAACTTAAAAATCCCCAAATCAATTATTACTTTTTTGGTTTTGTTTTACTTCAGCATTACTGCTAGAAGCCTTCCATGTACATCTTTCCATCCTCTTTGTCCAGGCCAGCAGTGGAGAACTGATGGCATCAGCAAGATAACCTATGAAGCAGAAGAAAAGAGCATCACCTTTAGAATGGGTAGCCCTTCTCCAGGATGCTCACCTGAGCCTGCCCTATCAGGCCTGGGAATTGTGCCCTACTGGTGTGGATGTAGAATCTTCACAGTTACTGCAGTCTTTGCAACCATTCAGATGCAAGTTAAGGTACTGTCAATTTTTTAATCAAACAGTTGCAGTTAAAAACCTCCATAATTATTACAGTGCCCCTGATTAAGAATTTGGGATGCTTCCACAAGAGCAATTTGAATCTCTCTTCCTTTCCAAGCACTGCACTGGTTATTTAATTTCAGTTATTTACTATGAGATCTGGGCCTTTGCTCTGCAAAGTTTCAGTCAGTGCTTTGCTGCTGGTTCAAGCCTGTTCACCTGTTAGAGAGCTGAAAAGTGTTCCTCTCTCCTCCCAGCTCTACCAAGAGAAATACA
>VYZP01015216.1:30755-41523 GCA_013400635.1 Hypocryptadius cinnamomeus | reverse complement strand
GGTATAAATATGACTTATTAAACTTCACTAATCTGGTCACAAACCCCTCTCTAGTTATTATGTTAAAACAAATCTATCCTGTGAGACCTTGAGGAAAGAGGAGATGAACCATATTTCCATTGAAGCATCTCCTTCTGTTCACTGGTTACTGTTGGGTACTGGCTACTGGATTATATTAACAATGGATTTGATCTACTGTGGGAATTCCTATAGCCTCTTCCCAAAGTATGCTAAGTTTTCAAACTGAGAAGGAAGTTTTCCTCTGAGAAAGAGGTAAACTACGTTCAAAATTAATTGAAACATACCACCTTCATTTTTATCTCCTAAGGTATTTCTAGTGGGTAAGATAGAACAACTTGCTTCACAAAAATCAGAGATTTCCTCACACAAGTTGAATCTCCTTTGCCATTCACATGAGTGAATTCTCCTTTCTCAAAGATCAGAATGAATTAAAGCACCTGTTCTTGAAAATGTTTATATTTTATATATTCATATTTCTATAAATAATTCAACTGGCAGCATCATCCTCAGGTACAAGTTCAGAGCCCTAGGAAGATGTTAATAAATATTTATCTTCCTGATCTGTCATGAGCTGTCCTAAAAAGTGGACTTCACTGTACAGCTTTAGGAGTGTTTTCTCTGGTCAAAATATCATATGAAGCATGAGAGGTGCAAAGAATAAGCTTCAAACCACAGCATAATAGTTACTTAAATATTAAAAACCCTCAAACCCCAAAGTAAAAACAAAACAATGGTAATCCTATGGCTCAGGATTTCAGGGATAGATTCTCCATTTCCTCAGACAGGGTTAGCCATGACTGATACTCTCTTTCAATCACCATGTTTTTATTCATAAAGGCAATTCCTTTGACAGTCACATTCCAGCCTTCTCCTCTAAGAGGACTCTTACACAGACCCTGCATAAAATCTGTAGAAGCCTGGTATGGTTAGTAGTTCTTCCTGAAATTAACCAAAAATATCAAAAGCTTTCAGAGATACAAACATGGTCACATAAACTCAGCTCGTCTTAATCAAAGTCCAAGGTAAGTGATGCCCTTTTGACTGCTCCTGGAGTTAACCTGCTAACCTTAAAGATCCAATTTTGCATTCTGCAGAGCTGTAAGCAGTTTTACTCATGGCCAAACCAGGTCTGGCTGTAAAAACTACATTTGCTTCCAATTGAGTAAAGTGAAACTTTTGTGTAAGTATTCTCGTGCAGTGTTCCTGAATGACGTGCATTAGTGATCAGTGCTTTCTCAGTTGTGACAATAATTAGAAATGGGGTCTGAACCAAAATTCTTGGAAGTAAATAACCTCATTCTTGGATTAATTTCCAACTCAAACCCAGATGCAGCTCTAAATTTCACAAATTAGTTCCCCCTCAACACAGAGCAGAACTAAAACTACATACCAGATCCCCTAAATTGAAGAATTTTAAAATCCAGCTCTGTATTTTGTGGTTTGGACACCAGTCTCTTTCTAGAGATATTTTCAAGGTTAAAACCTAGTAACAGGCAAAGAGTTTCTAGTGTTTTTCTCCTCAGAAAATACTTCTATATATCTTTCAGCTGGTCAAATTATCCTATTTGAAATGCATTTGTAATGACTGAGTGACCTGGTTGTGAGGCTCTATCTGATCATTTGCAGACCCTGTTAAACAACAGCTTGTGCATGACTTTAGCAGATGGTTTAGCTAACATATAATTTCTATAGGTATATAAAATAACAGTTGGAATCAGAAAGCATAATGGCCTCAAGATTCTCTCTCCATTTTTGCAAAGTCATTTTCTTCTAGTTGTTATAGCTCAGCAGCAAAAGACCATACAGAGAAAATGATGTTAGGGTAAACTAAGCTGAACAAGAACACTATTTAAGTATTACTTTAGAAACCCTATTAATGTCTGTATGAAAATGAGCATTTCCCAGATAGTTACAAAGGGGAAGGTCTAAAATGTCCATATCAACCAAAGCAGTTTGATCAGCACTGATTTGGTCATGGTCATAAATATCTGCAGTCTCCAGAGAAGCTTTATTTTAACACAGTCAGCAGTAAAGAGCTGGCCTATAAAAAACAATTCCATAATTTATTTTCAGGAGATAACATATTTTAAAGGATATGCATTATCAAAATTAAGAGGCAAGACATTGCTCAATGCTGCTTGGATTTTATTCCAGATGAGAAAGAAACAATATCTGAATTCACAGCTGATGCTTTTCAGAGTTTGGAGGGACAGAAAATCCAGAGCATAACTTCAGAAGTAGTAATTCATGCTATACTTCATCTGTATCTGGCTGAGCGAGTTAGAGGTCCTGGAGAGCAAGAGGCTACTCTGCAATACCACGAGGGTATTTCACTGTGCCCCTTGCAACTCTGATCCCAACATGGGCATCCATACAGCAGGAAAGATAAGCTCTGCAGTTTGCCCCACAGCTTTTTCTGTCAGGATGTAAACTGAAATGGTGTGATATCCTCTGTACCTGTGGACTTGCACTTCCTTTGGAATGAAATTGATATACAAGTGAAAGAAACACAACCCCCACCGACCCCCCTCACAGTGCTGGAATGAGGCCATGGTGGTGCACGAGCCGAGCCTGCAAGGATCCTGCAAGGATCCTGCAAGGACCTGTCAGTCCTGCAGTGTTGGCTCAGCCAAAGAGACCTAGTGGGAAATTTCTGCTTTGATTTTCCCCTAGGAGAACCCACCACTCCCTACTGACCATGAAGGAAACCAAACTCTGTCTAGAGTCAGCCTTTGTTATCACATTTGTTAATCATTTCTCCCATGTTAAATGCATGGCATTATGTTAGCTAATATTAGTTCTGCTGCGAACAGCGGTGAATGTCTTGCGTGCAGAGTTGTGGGTGTTCTGCACATGCATTAATGAGAGAATATGTCATCCTCTGGAGCAAAATGAACATATATCAGAAAGTTCTGTCAAAATGCCTTCTCAGATGTATTTTTTTTTTAATATTATAGGCCACAAAAAGGGATACAACTTTGCAAAAATGTTTACAGTTCCCATTCCAGTTTTTATTTCCAATCTGACCTACCTTCTCATAGTATTTAGGGTGCTGTAATTGTCCAGCTCAAACCTAAAACCAATCCAAAATCATTATTAAGTGGTGGGAGTAGCTCTGCTCATTGACATCTGTGAGTGTGGTGAAAGAATTCCCCAATACTTTCAGAAAATAATAAATAACAATCAAATGCAGCAAATGAAGACAGAGTTTATAAAACTATCAAAACATATAAAACTATCATTGCCAGTCCTGCAACACCCACATACATGAGTCTAATTTATATGAATTGTTCCAAGCCTCATTTACCAAAGAAAATTACTGTCATTATGGATACATCAGTGAATTGGTCAGGATCATTTTTGTTCTACTTCTCAAATTAGAACATATTGATTACCTCATACAATATTTTTTCAAGGGAAAATGTTGGTTTTGGGAAATGGATTGAAAAGCATTTGCAAATGTTTTTTGAAGTAACGAAGACTTTGTCTCTAAAAATGACCATTCTATGTCTCAAAATTGCATTTCATGAAGAAATATAAGCAACTTAAATTACAAAGTATATATTGAAAACAACCAAAGTATTTCCAAATTGCCAAAACAAAATGTTACAGCTGATTTGAACCAAAACCATATCTTCTGGATTTATAGCTCATGATGTTTTTAGATTTTTGACTGCTCTGTCCTGATTCAGGACATAAACATTTTTCCATACTGTTACATTTGGCCAGAATGTGAAACCTATTTCCTGCCTGTTTCTTTTTTACTACCACACTGATGGCAGTTCTCCTAGCACAGTCACAGCTGTAAGATATTGGCTCTGCTGCAACCGTAAGGCTGCTTTTGCTGAGATATTTTATATCAGTTCCACAGACCCAAAAGATAACTGTGGTGCAAACCCAATTTTTTACTTGCTAGGATAACTGTATAGTCTTACACACACACACACATATCCATCAGATCTAGCTTGTGTTAGCCATAAATTTGAGTAGCTTTTCCCCTATTCACATCAATTAATCTACTTCATTGAAAGCATTCCTGTAATTCAGCAAAGTGCAAAGGGTCTCTTGGGTCCCATATGAGCAATTTTAATGTTACTGTAATCCATATTTTAATACTTGAATGTAGTGATGGGAGATGCACTAATACCATGGAAATACCCCTAATACCCCTGTTAAAAAAAAAAAAAAAAAAAGGACAGAATTATTAGAGGTTAATAGACTTGCTGTATTCGCTCTGCTAATTTTTCGTCCTGCTCCTCTTTTTGACCTCTTTCTTGCTGGTCCAGTTGCTGTCCGTGAGCTCAGGTAAGACTTTTGAATTCCTTCTGTGCTCCAGCACTTGGATGTGATAAGAGCTGAAGTGGGACCATGGACTGTGTTCCTTCCCCTCGTCTGGATGCTCTTCTCTGTTTCCCAATCACAACACTACAGCAGAGGGGTGCAGCCTTCAGGGAAATTTTATGGCAAATCTACAATAAAGACCAGTTTGGGGGCTATTCCTGTATTCTGAGGAGAGCTGGCAGGGCACAACTCATGCTCACAAGGGTAACATTTCTTGCCTCCAAAAGCTGAGTGTCTATACGGAAAATAGTTTGCTGGAAGCAATACCTGTCCCATTAAATCCCTGCAGGGTACCCCAGGTTTGGGTATGGTTGGGCAGAGCCCTGTGTGGCACAGCTCCATCGTGCCCAGGAGCCCCCTGACAGCAGAGCACTACAGGCAGTCATGGCTCAGGCTGAGTCCTTCCCCAGCCTGGTATTATTTACTAGTGTGGACCTGCCTGTCCAGCCCAGCATCCCAACAAGATTGGGAAGAAAGAAAACTTTGCTGGCAAAGGTTTCCAGGATCCCCAGCCAGAAAAAAAAACTTTCTGACAAGAATATAGCAAGTGCCACCTGGAGGTTAAGCCCCAGAAACCAACCCCTGACCATCCAGAGGGTGGGGGATCAGTCAGAGAATCTCTCCTTGAAAGCTCACTGAGCCCTCATCTACAACACTTAGCAAAGAAGTGATATTGGTGGTGAAGTGATTTTTTTTTGGCATTGGTATAATGGAAAGCTTGAAAAGAATTATTTCATACAATTCCTAAAATAGCATTGTGATGAATTTCAGTTTATTTGAATGAATACTGACTTTTTTTTTTTTTCTATTTGGTGAGATATTCCTTTAAGTCTATAAATACCTAAAAGCAATTTTTTTTGGTGGCTTGTTTGTTTATATCTTACAGAGATCTTGCTAATAAAGAGAGGTCAGGGAGCATGAAAGATGGAAGAGAGAGGTTCAACATTTTTAATTTTGACCCTAGCATTGCCCATGGACAAACTACTAAACAGTTGAGTTTGCATATGATATAAATTTCTTAGCCTCTTGTGGGTAATGAGAGCTGCAGGATAATGAATCACATCATCACTTC
Organism: Hypocryptadius cinnamomeus; assembly: GCA_013400635.1. Taxonomy (NCBI): domain Eukaryota; kingdom Metazoa; phylum Chordata; class Aves; order Passeriformes; family Zosteropidae; genus Hypocryptadius; species Hypocryptadius cinnamomeus. Next base: position 36,089 of record VYZP01015216.1, on the reverse strand, counting down.
AAAAGATAATATGTACAACCCTAATGTTTTCAAATTTCATAAAGATGACACAAGGGCAGTTGGAAACCTGCCAAACTTCAGAAGAGTTATTGAATTATGTGCACAGTATCGAGGCACGACATGCGTGGATGAAAAATCAATGTTTTGTAGAAAGAAACAGAAACTGGAAAATAATATGATAATGGATAAACAGACATACAGGGGTCCACATTTTTGCTCTGTGATATTACACAGGCTGATCATGTCTTCTGCTTGATTAATTAGTCTCCTCTATGTTGCTATCCCCACAATGCTTCTGAGATGGTAGACAATTCTGCTCTTGCTCTCCCCATGTGTGCTTCAAACCTCTTGCAATGGCAAAAAAAGGTACAAATGATCTCAAACATAGGATCAGCAGTTTTATCACATTTGTTGACACGTAGCAGCTCTCAGCATAAAGTAATCAAATGACCTAATAAAGTTGTGCAAATATACTGTCATTAAATATGTGTAATAGCTATTATAATTTGACATATTCTTAGCTGTCAGCAGGTTTTGGACTGGGCTCTGGGTGTTCCTGTGTGGCAGTTCAGGCAGAGGTGGCAGCCAGCAGACCCTTGGCAGGTGCTGCCAGCTCTGGGAGTGCTGGCTGCTGATGAACAGGGAGCTGAAGAACAGGGAGCTGTGCAGAGGTGAAGCGAGCAGCGCCCTGACAGCGCCTTTGGGGGATGCACAGCCACGGGAGCAAACAAACTGCTGTGTCTGCCCTTCCTCCATGTGAGGAGATCTCTGCTTCCCTGTGTGGCCATCACAGCACTGAGGAGTCCAAAACACCACCAAAACCAAACATGGCAGTTACAAGTAAAGTAAAATATAATAAGAGTTTTCTTTTTTGACTACATGAAAGACATGGGGTTTGTGACTGTCTTTGGTTTTGTGTTAATACTCCACAATTCTGCTTGTGCAAAACCAACAACAGTATTTTAGGACTTCATTTCAAATACAGCATGAGAAATGAGACTGACCAACTTCTTTAGCTAGGACAGGTCCCATTTCTATATATCCTAGTTTTTTGCCTTTTCACTGAAGGAGAAAAACTATTGAGAGTTGGAAAATGAATCATTAGATTTTAAGTGCAGAAAGGAATAGCCTTCTTTTCAGAGTTGTGCCAGAATCACTTCCAGGTATGATAAGAAATCAGGAACTTGCATCTAAGTCCTGGGATTTAATTTTGTTCTTCCTCATTTGCCATCAAAATGATGAAGGACTCAGGGAATGCTTTGCACTGGAGGTGGCAATGAGGATTTCAAACATCCATTTAAATATAAACCAGCTACATTTAAAAAGGAAAAAAATAAGGACAAAAGGTGCAGGGCTTTATTTCATATGCCCTTACTTTATCACCACTCTGAATGGGAGCTCAAAATTACTATTTATGAGATATTTTTCTCTAAATACTTGGGGAGAAAAATTTGGCCAAAACTCATGACAAGTCCTCTGTTTTGTCAGTGTGAAATACTTGATAATTTGTAATGCATTTAGCCATTAATCATTTTAAAGGGCTTTTAAATGGGCATGGAAGTCCTTTGAGTCTTTTCCATACACAGACATTGGATCAGAAACCTTTGCTACAAATTACTTTTGTCTGGACTCCTAATACAAAATCAACTTGAGAACAAGGGAAATACATCACTGTTAAATTTTATTATAAGACAGAGCCCTTATAACACATCATGGGAAACATTCTTGAGCTGCTCTATTAATAACAGCAGTGCCTGATTTCTTTGGTTTAAACTTACCTTTTTCACATTTTCTTGTGACATTTTCCAGATATAAATTGTTATGATGAAGAGTCATTCAAAGCAAGGGAAAAAGCTGTAATTATGTTTCTCTTTTCTAAAAAAGAGTGGGGCAGGAGGGGGATTATTTTACACAGATCAGTGAAGGACACCCTAATAAAGATTGGTCTGGAACATTTCTTTTTATGACAATTGACTTATCAGCAAGAGCCATTGTAGCAAATCTGGAAATTACATAATTGCCAGAAACTGTAGATATTTGACTTGGCAAGAACTTCAGGTGTCTCTGATTTATTATTTTAAGAATTTGGCTCTGCAAAGATGAAGAAATGTTTAATGAAAGAACAGTAGAATTCAAATGAAACAGGCATAGATCTTGTTTTCAGAGGCTATATTTAACTACATTGTCACTTCTACTGTAACACAAATAAACTAAACTGAAAATGTCCAGGGTGACAAACCAGCAGAGAGATCAATCTGCAAGAAAATACTAATTTCAACAGCTACACACTCATCTTTTCCTCTCCATGTTGTACTACCCTTTGGGCAAGTTCTTTGTGGGTCATTCATTATAATAGATGTTTAGCACAGGCAAAATAATCAAACTGCAAAGTTGAAAGAAACTTGTTTATAAGGAATTGCATTTTTTAAATCTGTCTTTCACAAGGCACTGAATCCCTTTCAAGCAGCAAAGTTTAAAGGCATTAGGTATTATTAAATTTAAGAGAAATGTAGGTGACTAAGATCAGAGTGGTGAAGTGGGAATACTGTAAGTACTTATTTTAGGTTTGGAGGGCTTGAAAACCACAGCAATTCTGAAAACACCCATGATTATTCTCTGTATCAGAAGACCAGGTCACCACACAGTAGATTAAGGTGAAAGTCTTTGCTTAAACATTTGCATCAAAGAGATTTACTTTGGCAAGTCCTCCAGGAGACATTTTCCCTTTGATAAACTTCAGCCTCTTTTTCTGGAGAAATTCTGTTTCCTGAAAATGGGTTATCATCTGCTCTTTAATATCTCTTAATGTTTCTCATGTTATCTTACTACCTCATGGAGGAGTTGCTAAGCCATCCCACAGTTTATGTGTCTTGGCATTCAGCTGGGCAGCAGCAGCTGGAATCAATGCCACCACTGCTGCTCCTGGCAGCAGCTGCTGACTGCTGCAAAGGGAAGAAATCCTGCTGTGGTGTGAGATCGACATTCCTATCTCTGAGAAGACACAACAGCTGGCACCACCATCACCCATTAGACCAGAAGCTTTGAGTCTGCTATCAGGCTGGAGCTTCTTCGCTGGCAATTGGACAGACCACATCCTTGCCAGGGCTCTGATCATCTTTGTTATGAAGGAGTAAAAAGCCCTGTTAGAAAAAATGTTTCTTTTGAAGTGGAAAACTCACATTATGTATTTCAGTGTCAGAAGATTAGGAAGAAATATAGCAAAAAGTCACATAGAGCCACCTTGTTACCTCCTTATTTTTTTTCCAAGAGTCAATACTGAATAGATGTTAGTGGACATGATGGGAAAGAGGAGACATACCAAATAGTCTTATTTTTCCTAAATGATGGAGATATTAATAGCAATAAATTAATATTGCTTCATATTTCTCCTGTTCCATATCAACCCTGATATCATTAACTACTGATGCTGCATATGCAAAGGTGTCTCCAGACACCTGAACACCAAAATATTCTTTCCTCAAACTTGAGTGTTCAGAGTTTTTTGCAGGACAATGGACATGTACAACATATGCACAATCCAGCCTTCATAGAAATTGAGTAAGGTCACCATGCCCTTGAAGGACACGAAAGGAGAAGAACACGCTCAGAAGCAGACGGTTCAGGATGCAAAGGCAGACAAGAAAACTGCAGCGAGATGCATGGAGAAGGAAGACTAACTAAAATTCACTGAAATATAAAAATGCATGCGTAAAAGCATTTAACCAATCATGTATTAGCTTGAGGCATGAACAATAGAAAACAGTATAAACATAGTTTGCTTTTTGGAATAAATCGGCTTCACTTGATCATATTGATCATGGCGTGATGTCCCATTAATGATCCTCCACAATACTTGAGTAGGTAGTTTACAGCAAATAGGAGCAAATGAGTGTTCCTGTGTTCATTAGCAACAAAATATGGAAGCATCACAAAATGGAGCACCTGTTCAGCCTGGGCTTTACCACCCAGTCCTTGTAATCAGGAGCAGCATGGCTTGTGCTGCATATCATGTGCTACAGCTGAATGGGATAGCTCATTTACTGGAGACAATTCCACTTGATGCTGGCCTGAAGCCCTACACCAAGAGTCAAACCTGTAGCTGTGTCATTTCAGGTGAATCTTAACTAGTTTGTGTGTGGGGGTTGTGTTTGTTTGGTTTGCTAATTTTTTTTTTTTTAAAGAACTTTTAGAACAAACTGGGAAAAATCTGTTAGATATAAGAACTATCTATTCTCTTTTTTTTTTCTCTTGGTTTTCTTTAATAGCTTAATCTCTGAAGAATGTTGATTCTCAGTGCAATTATACAAATGGAAACAGGAAGTATTTCGAAATGGTAACAGATTTGAACTCTCTACCGATGCAAGATGACATAAGACCAACTCACAAAAAATTGTCTCAGAGTGTCTTACAGGAAAACTTGTGCCTATTATAGATTATTATCTTTTTGTATGACATAAGGAGGATTAGTATGAAAAACATTATGGGTGTTTTCACATATTTCCACTATTGCCCATCTTCTTCCAACATATTATAAAACTGGTGTTCAAATCCTCTAAAGAATTCCATTTATGTTATGTTTTTTACTATAACTTATTTGACTATTTATCTTTTTCATTTCATCAGAATCATGTACAGTGTGTGGTCTGCCATTTAGAAGCTTTTTCATGGCAATAAAAAAACCACAAGAATTAGATTACCAATTATTTTACAGCTTATTCAGCTGCAAAGACTTCTCCCATTTTTGGGTGAATAAATTGTTGGTAGAATCCATATAGTTTATATGCTATAACTCTATTTCAACCTGGACTGAAAAAAGTTATTGAAGCAAAATTTGCTCTTCTCCTCTTAGAATGTATCTAGGGAAAAATATATAATTTGGTTTGCGTTAATACTTTAAAGCAACTTTTGTCATATTTCTGAAAGTTAAATTTGCCAAGTTTTGAGGCTTTGGAAAATCTGTTTACACATGCTCAGGAAAGATGTACTTGAGTTAGTTAGCAAAAATTAACCTGCAGTGAGAATACTCTTTTCTCATCTAGATGCCCAAAAACCTCCTGCAACATGCTGCAATTCACAGGGAAAAAAAAAAAAAAAAAGACAAACCAAAATCAAACCAACCATCTAAACTATTCAGATGCTGTTATAGCAAGGTAAACTGGAACTGCAGGATTTCATTTTTTCCCTGCTCTCAGTGGGACTTTTTTGACATTCATGACTGACAAGGATTAATAATTTGATGAAATTCAGAGGAACTGGAGATCTAAGGGACTTTACAAAGGGTTTCTAACTTAAACAATTCTTACAGGACCAGAAAAAAAAAAAAAAAAAAAAAAA
>VYZP01015216.1:3869-30709 GCA_013400635.1 Hypocryptadius cinnamomeus | reverse complement strand
AAAGAAAACCAAAAGCTATTTCTATAACATAGTGCAACTTTTCCCTTTCAAAAGAGTTTGCAGCCAACAAAACAAACCCAGTTACCCCTATGCCATTTTCTATTTCTGCAATGGTCTATTAAGTGTTAAAGATTTCACTTCTGTGTGGGCTGTATGCAACCCTTGTCACTGGAGGTCTGCTGTGGCTCATTTGAGATTTCTCCTGATGAAAATACTCCACTACTGGCAGGAAAGACAGGATTTTGACCATAGAACTTATTTAAAAGATGTGGAAGAAGGTCATGCATAAGGACAAATATTATAAAACCAATTAAAGAAGACAGTGAGAAATACCATGTACAAATATCTGTGATATTATTTGAGATACAAGTATCAACAGGAACTGTGTCTCTTCAATAGGAATGAATGGATCCAGACTGGAGAACAAATGGTACCAGTAGTGATAAGCACTACTTCTGGATTTTCTAAACAACATATTTCATCACACACCTCCTGCCTGGATAAGGAGACATGTTATTTTTACTTGATTAGCATAAATGGGAAGGATATTAGAGAAGTAGTATCTACAGAGAGAGATATGGGTAGTTTATTTTATCAAAAAACCAGCAATCAAGTCAGCTGAAAATAAATTGAAGATACGAAGTAGTATTCAAAGCTTTGAGTCAAAAATAAAAAGAATGAAAAATTGCATTAATTTACTAGCAGTGAGTATTGCAATAATGTGGCTGGAGGGTGAATTCAGGACCAGCTCAGCCTTCTGACTTGACAGTTGCATCCCAGCATCATGCAAATCCTGATTTACAGTAATCCTCTGAGTCTCTGTGAGCAGACAGGGCAAAAATAAAAGGATGTGGTTGCAGGTCACAAAAACATTCAATGCTCTTTAATTAAAAGCAAAAGCTGGCAGTGGCTAGAACTGTCACCAGAGAAGTAACAAATCTGAACAGGCCACTGGGACCTGTCAGGGTCTCTCCAAATACTACACTCAATCCGATCCCCCAGTGATTCATTGAGTTTAAATACACAAACAACCCTTCCTATCAACTTGTATAACCTCCCTCATGCCACAGACCACCAAATTTCACACAGTAATATACATACAAGCCCAGCAAAATAACAGAGTATGCATTTCAGAGGAACAGAAGCTACTTGTTGAGTTGTGCTTATACAGCAACAGGCTGCCAATGTTGGTTGCTACAGCCCATGAGTAAACTTGAACTGATTCTGCCAGGAGCAGCCACAGCAGCACTGGGCCAGCCTAGGCTTCACAAACACTTGCTAGTTGCCCTGTGCTCTTTACTGCTGCCACACTGACACACCAATACCCAACATAACTACTTTGAAGACCCTTGGGTGAAGATCCTTGGGTAATCTTTGGCTGTAGTTCTCACAAGCTCTCCATCTTTTGGTAAGTCTGTAGCTTCTAGCTTTGGAGCCCTCCACAGGGCTTGCCAGGCAAAGTCCTGCAGTACCTTTGGAGAGACTTCACATTAATCTTGTTGAAAAGTCTCAGATTCAGAGGTCTGGATTCATTCCCCCACATTGTGCCAACATTACACACACACATAAATTTGCCAAAGGCATTGACCTTAGCAGTACAGTCACCTGAGGTTATCTGTGTGAAAGAGAAGAGGGTGCAAGTTAAGCCTTCAGTGTAATGAACTGTCTTCTACACATTTTTTTTTTTTCTTTACAGAGAAAGAACATATTGAATACATCCAACCTAGAAATTTCTGTACAGGAAGGAAAATAGGATGAAAGCTGGCCAGTTAATGTGTTTTCTTCAAAGTCAGGAGCTGAAGTTGATAACCAGTTTATATGATCCATGACCTACTGAAATCTCATTGCGTGTCTTTTTCTTCTGTGTTTTTACAGAACCACTTAAAATGAGGTATAGCACCATTTAAAATAATTTTGTGATGTAGGTACTGACTACTAAATTGTAGAAGCCTCATTTGGAAACATAACTTTTATGTTATTACTGGTATTGCTCTTGTCATTGTTGTTATCTTTCCACACTCTCAAGAAAAATATTGAAAACAGAGAAATGTAAACACTGCTTTAATATAATACAACCTGAAGGTTACTTTCAAGGGAACTAAAAACAGGCTGCTGAAGTGTTTTCTATGCTGATGCAAGCACAGTAAGAATTGATGAACGTGTCTGAGGAACGTTCAAGTCACTAAAACAAAAGGAAAAGCCATAGCATGAGGAGATTTTGAGTGTGGGTCTCACCTTCAGTTGCAGCTGAGTCCCATAACCTCAGCTCATGACCCTCTGCACCAGGAAATTCCCACCAGCAATCACACCAACTAGGTCAGCCCAGTTTTCTTGGCTCTGCGGGGGCCAAGTGCAGGAGAGGGACTGAAACACTGCACTGCAAATGCACGCCACAGCAGCACAGCTGTGGGAAAGCATGTGGAGAAGGGCAACTGTGGGAGCCTCACACTTAATGCTTGAGCTTGGAAAGGTCTGCAAAAATAATCTTCCTTCTGCTGAGAGGATTTGAGAAGGGAGGAGGGGTGTCATATGGGGAGCACCTTCCTGTGTGTTCCTACAGCAGCAAACACAACAGCTCCCCCATGCTTTCTGAGGCCCTTGGAAACTAGCACAACACAAACAGTAACACATTATCATTGCTTTTAGTCCTTACCTGTTTTCTCCCAAAAGCTTTACTTGCCAAAAGGAGGGAGGCGACCTGAACCAGAAATGGGATACACATTCCCTGAAAAAGAGAATCACATCATAACTCAAGTAACAGAGATGTTGTGTGCAGGTTGCTGACAGGTTTGAATCCATAGCTTAGAGAAACCCTAAATCTCCTCTTCTATTTACACTTCTGGCTCCTCTTTCCCCATCAGGAGTGTTACACTAATCACTTACAATCCTATTTTTGGACCTGGATGGTAACTGTGCAGCCAAAAGCACTCTTGCTGCAATTAAACTTTGTCTCCTTTATGAGTAGGTATAATCACATCATCCCACGCCCCTTGCTTCAAGCAATTGGTACATTTTATGACTATATTCCTATTCTTCATTGCCTAGGAGATTGTAGAAAGTGTATTTTTTTTTCTCATATTCATAAAGAGACAAACAAAAACCTTTGTTCTCAAGGACAGCAGAAGGATGGCTGTAAATTATGTAAACAAAATTCCTGTTGCTCAGTCTGCTCTGTAGGTGAGTTACACTGTGGATTAAGGCTCAAATGAGACTTGGTATGTGTGTAAAGAGGAAAGGCAGAAGTTCTGGTTTTGGAATGCAGTGGATCTGTTTTTCCAATGTGTAATAGCATCAGTGCTGTAGCAGTCAGTGGATGATTTTGCTCTGATAGCTCTGCTCTGCCATTGCTCTTGCTGTCCAAAGCCTGTGGGACTGCTCTGCTGTCCCATCAGGGGTGCCCAGCAGCTCCATCAGTGTCACTCTGGTGCACACATTGTTTGATACCTTCTTCCAGCTCAGGAAATGGGTGGGAAACCAGTTTGCTTGAATGGATTTCTCTGTACACCCTGGAGCAGGGGGAGGAGAAACACATCTAATAGACTTGCTTGTTCTCCCCATCTTTTAAAACTATAACTAGTGCAGTGCAATAGAGATTAAGTGATAGCTTTATGGTAGTTTTGCACAACCGCACAAACAAAATCTAAGAATCTTTTTCAATACGATGTTCTCATTAAAGATTTTAACCTAATTGAATACTTAACATGAACCCTCATGGACAATAGCACAACTAAACCATGGGCATTTAATACAGAGTAGAACATGTAATTACCAGAATGAATCTTGGAATAGTTTAATGTCTTTTGTTATAGTAAAATGAATCAATAGGGTTTCAACATTTAGGTTTCAGTCTTGCACAGACATGTCCCTGTGTGGAGCTGTTTGCGTGACTAGACCCTCCATTAATTTCCATTAATAAAGAGATAATTAGTGCATAATGAAAAATGCTCAAACAACTGTCTCTATTATAGAGAACTGAATCTAAAAATTTTCATGATATTGAACTTTTTATTCAGTAGGATCTTGGAACCCCAAAGGCTTTGTATGTACAATTTATCTGCATTCCATCTTATGTGTGGTTGTTTTGCAATGCAAATATTCTTCTGTTTAAGCTTGGAACAGGGACAAACCTTTCTCTGGTTCATTTTTTTCCCCCTTTGTGCTCTCTAAGTGCCTACAGAGTGATTCCAGTGCAACAAAGTCAAATCCTGAACAGCTGAACCTGTTGTTATTTATATGATTATGGTCATTTGTCTTTGTTTTTATTAATACAAAAGTAATGACTTTATCAGAATCTGTTTCTAACTCAGAAAAAAATGCACTATATCTTGATAGCATATATGCCTTTTGTAGTGCCTTTTCTGACCACAGATTTTCAACAAGAGTCCATTTTTGTCCTATTTGTCATAGTCCACATTCTTGAAAAGATGGCCAGGATTGCTTGCTTATTCAATGCTTCTCAGTTCTCTCTGTGGCAAACTACTAGATGCGGCAGACATATTCAGCTTTGCAGATAATACACTATTTTTCTACTTTTTTAGTTATCATCCAGGTAAAAATAATATTTTATCTGGATTTCAGAATTCTTCTTTATTTGTTTTTACATATCACAGTTATGTGACAAGTCTTTCTTGGGGTAAAGATAGGTAAAAAATTGTTCTTCAGAATAGTTCAAAGAGAGTTCAGTTCTAAAAGTTTGGTTGCAGTTATATTTTCCTAGGAAAAATTATATTAAGTCCTTTAAAGAGAAGAAATCTCCCAAAAGCTAAAGGTAAAACTTGGCTGCTGAGTTCCTTCTGAAAAGATTATAGAATAGAATTAACTTTAGTAATAAGGCAAGTGAAACTTGTATTGCAATGATTTAACTGGATTTCTTTGGGAAGAGCGATCTTGGCTCAGCAAGACTTACTGAGCATTCCTCTACACTTGTTCTGGATTCAGCGTTCCTTGTCGCCTGCTTCATGAATATTGGAATGAGTCATGCTTACAATGATGGAGGTGGACTAGATTATCTAAGAACAAAAGATCTGTGTCATTAGGGAATCTATGTGGCTGTTGCAAATGAACATATTATTAAAGACCGTAGCAAAGCAATGCCAGGGGAAGATGAAAGGCAGTTGCCATACACTGTAATGTGATGTCACAGGTTTTTGCATTCTTGTTTCCCTGCACAACACAGAGGGGGGGGAAGTGGGAGAAGAAGAGAGAGAAAATGAAAAATACTGCTGCAGAGGGACCAAAAGAAAGCGTCATGTGATGAAAAAGGAAAGTGAATACTATGATGCAATACTGAAGGTTTCTTCAGCATAAATAAATGTGCCTTCTAGGCATGATGCAGCTTCACAGGCACATCTTTGGCACAACAGAACTGCTCTTTTATTTCTGCCTGTTCTAGACTAAATTTGATAACAGCAGGCAGGCAAACAAAGGAGTATAGACTGCCTGAGATCCACATTCAGAATTTGTAGAAAACATGTAGAAATGTAGAAACACATGTAGAAAATCAGCTGTTAACTGTTTTACAGAATCAGTTCCTCAATATTAGGATTGTATTAGAGGTGCTTATACTATCTACAAACAGGAGGATTTTACAAATTATTTATCTGGCTGGTCAGATGTAATGTGGCAGTGCTATCAAACATTTTGCCATGCCAGACTGATCTAGATCAAAGCCATTCTCCGATTCCTTCCTTCTGAGAACACCACACTTATGCTACAGGTCTTGGGTCCCCAGCATGCAAAAATCACAATGCATATATGATGAAAAAGTCAGTGCAACTGCACTCTGAAGTGACCCTGGCATGACTCTGGGAGAGTTAGGCTCTGGAGTCTACATGTTTGTGATATAACTAGGCACAATACATACTGGGATCTATACATTTCAAGAGAGATAATATCCTCCCAATAAAAAAATTCTCATAATTTTGCTCTCATTATTTTAAATATTTGGAAATATTTCATGTCTTTCCAAATAGAAGTAGGTATCAAGAGAAGAAAAAAAACCCTACAACTTTTTATTATTTTCAGTAATGCAATTTGAGCTCCTTCTTGAACAAGAACATATAAATCATTCTGAGTGGTTGTTCTTAACACAGGAAAAATATCAGCAGGTCAAGCAGGGGGACTTTCTTTTTATTTGAATACTTGTAACAGACTTCAGAGAACGTGCATGACTAACTATAAAAATGTACATACAAAGACAGAAACACAAATTCTTTTTTTTTTTTTTTAATGTAAATGCCCTACAAATTAATGCATGATAACAGAAAATTCCTTTCCTTCCCTTTCCTTTCTAGCTTAGCTCAGAAACCACAAAGTCATTCAGTTTTGGATCCATTCCTATTTCTCAGACTCCCCAGGAGGTTTAGTGAAAGCAAGACATAGCTCTTTCCTGGAACCCCATGGGCATTACTACATGTTTTAGATGTAGATAAGGCTGCTACACTCTGCATTTGGGAAGTCAAGATTTCATTTATAAGGTGCTGAAGCTGGAAGTCTTTCATGTCAGGCCCTCAGCTCACAATCTCCAGCAAAAGAGGAAATGGAGGGTATGTCAGCAGCAGGCAGCCAAGCACAGAACAGAGACATGGCAGCTCAGTGCATATGTTCACACAGCTGAGTGCTGCATAGAGATACCACGTGTGTCTGGCAAGCAAAGTATTTCTGTTAGCATAGCACTGCTTTCAGCAGCAGCACATCAACAGCACTGCTTGGGCCCAGCACCATATTATCATCTTTTATGTTTTCAGATGTCTTGCTAAAAGGAGTCTTGTTAAAAGGAGTCTTGCTAAAAGGATGTCTTGTTAAAAGGAGTCTTCACTGTGTGATGACTCTTTTCTTGGGTGGACAGGAAAGGGGATAACAAAAATAAAAACCAAGAATGTTGCTGAGGAGCTCTGATTTTGCTCCTGAGTAGATGCAAGGTGGTGGGGAACACAGAACAACAAGAAGTCAACCTGTGCACAGCTCTGTTAAAGTACTGTCTCATGTTCACACAGAGAGGACAATTCAGTTTTGTAACCACCAAAGAATTGCTTCCTGATTCTTCCTGTTCTTTCCCCCTCTTCTCCATGGGCAGCGTACCCAACAGTTTAACTAGGAATTGTCTCTTCTTGGAGATCATCTTCTTAGACTAGTGCTGAAGTCTCTGAGCAGGACAGGGGTGATGACTGGGACCAAGAGCTGCTGTTCTGTGATTTGAACCCTTTTTCCAGGTCAGCCTGGCTGCTCAGCCTGATCTCTGTGTGGAGGGGAGCAGGTGTGGCATATGACATGCTACAGATCTGAGCTCAGACATGGAAACACACTCAGAGTGAAATATTCAGGATAAAAAGCACATCTATTAGTAACAGAGCTACTAAAATCAGGTTTGTTCAGGTTGAAATTATGCCTTTTGCAGCTTCCCATGACAACAGCCACTACAATGATCCTAACTTGTCTTTTTGCATTTGTTTTCTCAATGCACGGCTCTCAGTACATCTCCTTTTACCTCCTATTTCCAGCTGCTCTCCCCAGTATGGTCAACTCCCATTTCCCATTTCCTCTAACCTCCCCATTTCCATCAATTCCCACTTCCAGATCCCTCCCTGGTTAGCTGGGCATGAGGCAATGTGGCAGATTTTGATGTGGCAGATCAGCCAGGCAGTATTTGTTTGCTACTACACAGCAGGGGAACAAGCAGATAAAGTGCTTTCCCCAGCAGGGCAACAAATTGCATGTTACTGTTGATTGTCATTAAACATTTTAACAATTTAAATCTCTTTGAGATCTTTATCCTTCTGTCAAATTTGTTTGCAGTTGAACATCACTGGGGAAAGATGGACAGATGGTATAAACACATAAGCCTCCTTTCACTGGGAAGCCACCTAAAAAGAAAAAAAAATGGCAAAAGTAACAAAATCATCCTGTTTCTTTTTGGAGACTGGGTGGAGGCAGGAAGATCTGACAATCAGATACAGATCATGTAGTGATCAGGGTTGGAATCAATATTTAGAGTCTTCATTCAAAACATTAAAGGGGCTTTGGATGGTGATCACATGTGCTATGACATAGATATCGCTATGAGTCTGCTGTGCCATATCCTGTACTGGCTTAGGAGAAAATCCGATTTCTTCTTCACTTTCCACTCTCTCCTGCAGCTTACCAGTGCGGAAACCGTTGCTGTGGTTCAGACAGCGATCAGCAGAGGCAGACAGGACCATTTCAGACAGCTCTATGACTATTAGATGCTGCCCATAGCTCTGTGTGGGACTCTGGATTTCAGGACCACCCCAACCTTATGCCAGCACAACAGTTTTTGTGGGTGTGAACACACTCCCAGCAACACTGCCCAAAATGCTGTTTCCTGAAGGTATTTTCTATGTGGCATAAAGGACCCAAGGCCACAGACATCGACCTCATTTTGATTGCTAAAGCATATTATATAAGACCTCCTGGAAATTTGTTGCAGTTAACATTAAATCAATTAAGCCATTGCAGTTAAAAAATACATCTCTAATGCTGTAGGTACACTGAGGGCTGCCGGCTGCTGCCTGACATCAAGCAGCGGCGGGCACCGCTCCCCGAGCACTGCGGAGGGCAGCGGCCGCAGTCAGCGCGTGCTGAAGGGGCCGCCACAGAAGCCGTGAGGGCGGCGGGGAAGGGCCGCAGCTCCGGCTCCCGCGCACCCCACGAACCCGCCTTGAGGGGAGACACTGCGGGCGGGCTGCGCCTCGGGGTGTGAGGGGCGGGGGGGTCGCCGGGGCCAGGGCCGGGACTGCTCCGCTCCGGGGGAGGGCCGGACCGCTCCGGGCCGCGTCCCCAGGCGCGCACAGCGCCAAGGAGACGCAGCGCCGGTGCCTTCCCCGCCTGGCCGGGGCGGGGCAGGGGCGCGGCCGCTGCCGCCGCTTCCCGGTCCTTCGCTACGGCCCTGGCCGCGCCAGGAACCATGAGCGGCTCCGGCCCGGAGGGGCCGCAGCCCAGCCAGACGGCGGAGGAGGACCGGCAGCAGGAGGCCGAGCGGGACTGGGCGGCGGCCAAGGCTTTCTACGACAATCTGGTTACCCAGAGGCCCCGGCCGGTGAGTGCGGGCGGGCCGGGGGTCCGGAGCTCGGGGGTCCGGGGGGAGCTCGGGGGTCCGGGGGCTGAGGGCCGCGGGCCGGCGCTACCCTGCTCTCGCTCCGCAGCCCAAGCCCCAGAACGCCATCACGGTGGCCGTGTCCTCCCGAGCACTCTTCAACCTGGTGGAGGAGCAGCGGATCTACGAAGAGCAGGGCGTGGAGAAGTACGTGGAGTACCAGCAGAACAACGAGAACATCATCCTCAAGCCCGGACCGGCGTTCTACTTCGTCAAGGTAGCCAGGAGGCGGCCCGGAGCGGGTGGCCCGGCGGGGCGGGAGAGGGTGTGGGGTGCGGCGGGGCGCGGAGGGTGCTGCGAGGCCAAATTTCGGGAAGAGGAGGAGCCCGAAGCCTCCTTCAGCGGAGATAATCCTGCCTCGGGGAGATGCTTTTGGGAGTTGTTCTCCCAGTGGCGAGCTCGTCGCGGCGGGACAGCCCGGGAGCATTCCCCGCATCTCTCTGCGTTCCCTGGCCCCGCGGCCACCTCCACTCTCCTCTCTCCCATTCCCTCTCCTCCTCTCCCATTCCCTCTCCTCCTCTCCTGCCCTCCCCTCCCGCCGGCTCTAATGCCGAACGCCTGCGGCAGAGCACGTACTGCTCGCGTCACCGGGACCGGAGTGGTACCTTCAGCATCCCGGTTTGTATCCCGGCTCACAGCACCACATCCCAGGTGTGGGTAAGGAGCAACCTGCTTTTTTCTGCTGGACATGGCGCATATGAAGCACCTCTCCTTTTAAGACCCTTTCAGTCAAGATAAGCCCCACATTTTTTTGTTTAAGTTTGTGACAACCTCCTCCTCCCCAAAACCCCCCAAAACAAAACAAATAAACCAACTCACTTCCTCTCCCCACCTCCAAAAAAAAAAAAAGAAAAAAGAAAAAAACACAAAAAAACCACAAACAAACAAACAAACAAACCAATTTATTTTCATTTCTTTTGGTCAGCTTTAGTTTTTCCTTGCTTTTGTTGTCACCCTTGTTTGAAATTGTTCTTGAGGACCAGCAAAAGAAATGGACTCCCTGCTTCTGAGTCAGGGTTTAAGAAGAGCTGAAATGGAATATTCTGCTTTCATTGCACAAGAAAAGAGAAATGGCCAAGGAAAACACCCTGCAGAATGGAAAGCAAGTGAAATTACAGAAAAGTGAAAAAACCTGAAAATATGTATGGTTTTGAAGACCACAGATTTTAGTAGGACTGTCTTGAAAAACACTGTCTACAGAGTTATGTCCATTGAGAACTGTTTGCTGAGCTTTACCACAACAATTTTAGAAAGTTAATGAAATCATAATTAGAAATCATACTTGCTGACATCAGAGTTGTGGCAGAACATTTCAGGTTTCAAAAGTAGATTTTCTTTACTTCAGTTTTGGTCTCAAGAATTTAAAACATTTTCTTCATTACTAACTTTATGAACATACACAGTGGAAAAATTACTTATGTCAATACCCACACTGCTGTAAATATAACATAGCTATTAGTAGCATTAATGGCACAAGCACTGTAAAGGTGTTTCTAAATAAAAGTGTGGCCATAAAATAATTCACTGTGTACACCAGTGAGGGCAGACTGAATTGGGAATTTACTGCATCTTTTCCTATATGTAGCAGCCCTGCTAGCACAGTCAGAATTTAAGATTAGTCAAGCGTCAAACTTACTTAGAGTATAAGCACGATTTGACTCTTTAACTGCTCATACTTTGGAAATCAGAGCTGTTAGCTATGCCCAGATGAATGCACCTTGACCTCTGTTCCCTCCTGATATGCTGTTTTTGTTTGAATTCTTTATATTGCTTAGTCACAGGAATCATGAAGCTAGAGAACTGTGGCTGTGTTGAGTCATCCCTTCTACTTGGAGACAAAGCAAAAAAGATACAATTTTTTTTTTTTTCCCTTATGGAAATGTTTATGATACTAACTTTAAAGTATTATATCTCATGCTTGTAGGGCTTAAGATTTATAATCATAGGCCAGGGTGTCCTTACACTGCCAAGTAGAAAGACACTGGACAAAAAAATGGAATCCCTCCTAATAATTTAAGAAATTGTCTGTGTAGTAGAGTCTTAACAATAGAAGTGAGTTATGACCACATACTAAGATTTTTTTCTAGGCCTTACACCAGGCTCTAACTTAGAATTTTCCTAAGCACAGTCTCACAACAACATAGCTTTTTACAGTGAGATTTCCAGAATTTAATTATGAAGTCGGTGTTTTAGTTCTGAACAACTGGCCTGACTTTTTAAAGCACCTTACTAAAAATCACTCTATCTTGCATTCATTTGATGATTCATTATTGATTTTGATGCTGTAACCCCAAAGAATTCCATTCAAGGGTCGAGATGAAGTTCAAAATAGGAGAACAGATGGATACAGGGAGAGATGAGCAGATGAAAGGTCAAGGAAATAAGAATGCCAGACTGTGTGTATAATATGTTGGCCAATTATCTTTGAAGAGATCTCAAATCAAAATCTGTCTCATTCATTGCTGCAATTAGAAACTCTTAAGCTAATCATGTTGACAGGATGTGATTTTGTACTCATTACTTAAGGATGGTCTTTGACACCTGATGACCTGAACTGTGTCAGTAAATCAGCAAAAGTAAATTCTATAGCTAAAAAAAAAAAAAAGAAATTTACTTGCTTCCTTTCAAATGAACCCAGTCAAATGGTTGCTGAGGGCAGCAAAGCAGAAGGGAGTAAAAGAAGTTCAGCAAGTTAAACTGTCAGGTATTTTACACTCTCCTTCAAGACAATCCTATCACTAGGAAAGTGATAAGAAAGTGACTAAGAAAGGAGGCACACTGGACTGTTGACTTCCACATTTTCAATCTGCAGGCACTGGAGCACGTCAATGCCCGGCTTCTCGAGCTGTACCCTGATGATGAAGAACGGTTTGATATTGTCCTGATGACTAATAACCATGCCCAAGTGGGAGTGAGGCTCATAAACAGCATCAATCACTATGGTAAATAAAATAAATACTGATGTGTAGAATTTCCAGCTGTTACATAATAATATGAATTAATTTTATTCTTCCTGTTCTGACTTTGGGAAAAGCAGCTTCTTGCATATTTATTTTTGGGTGTCAGCATAAGTTAAATAGTATTAGACAGAATGTGATCCAGTGCTCTGGATTTGTCAGGTGAACCATAACTTCTGAGAAGTCCTTAAACTTTTTCATATTTGGTATCTATGCTCCCTACACATACATCTTCACAGCAGTTACTCTGCTGTCAGAGAGGAAATTTTTTCCCCTAAATTCTCAATGAGGATGAGCTGATCAAACATTGTAATTGTTTGAAGTTGTATAACTTGTTGAAATTTCAATGAATGTATTTTCTTTTTTTAAGTTTACTGTAAGCTAGGCTAGTGTACCTTTTCACAGGTTACTTTAACAGGTTTGTAGTGTCAAGGCAGAGCCACACCTTGTGCTGTTCTCACTTTAGGCTTAACAATTGAACGTTTCTGTATGACGGGAGGAGAGAGCCCCATTGGTTACCTGACTGCATACCTCACGAACCTGTACCTCTCAGCGGATTCTGACAAAGTGCAGGAAGCTATAGAAGCAGGTTTGAATTGACTTTCTTTTGCTATCTGTTGATATCTTTTGTTATCTGTTGAGCTTGTTCGAAAATTATATACATTGTGTGTCTCACAGAAAGTAGTTATGCTTCATCAAATGGAGAAAGTCACCATTTTGTGTGGTGCAAGCTTATCACTTACTTTTACTCAACCAAATAAAATCGGTTGATACAGTTCTTCATTGACCCTTCAGCCTGATGATAGTGACAACTTAACCCCTCTGCACCTTTGTCTTCTCCCCTTCAAAAAGAAACAAGACTCCCACCTCTGTTCAACTTCTGTTTGAATAGCATCATCTTTTTGATACAACTTAAAAAAGCAACTTCTGTGTCCCATTTTTGTTAAAAAGTAACAAATACTTTGTTTGAGTGGTCTCCTTGGGATTTCCTGCTTTTCTCTCATTTGCAGCACAGTTGGGTAAGCATTTTATATAGTCTTATATGAAAGTGGAAGGAAGCATGTCCAAGAAGGGCATGTGGGACAGCTTCCATGCATTTGTGTTCCAGAACAGCCATCTCTAATTAGCTTTTGTGTTTGGTTGTGCTCACCATATATAAGGGTAACGACTAATAAGTTGTTGGAACCAAACTGCTGATTGTTTCATGACTGACTTTGCAGGACATGCTAACCGAGGGTCTCTGATCTATTTTCAGGCATTGCATCAGCTACGATGTTCACTGCTAACAAAGATGTTGTTTACTCGGATACACAGCTGAGGGTGGCTTTTGATGGGGATGCTGTTATCTTTTCTGATGAATCAGAACAGATTTTCAAAGAGCAAGGATTAGATAGATTTTTTGAACATGAACAGCTGAATGAAAATAAACCTCTTGCACAGGTTTGTATTTCGTCAATTTCTTGTTTAAAGGGAGTTTCCAAAAGATCTGATGACTTTCATTGCTGCTGTATTTCTCCATTTCCCCAGTGTGGATGTGTTCTTTGTGAAAGCTGATGCCCCTATTTATTTCCTTCATTGAAGATAATCTTTAAAATGCATGTTTCACATGAAAGAGGCTACCATTGCAGTCTTCAGGCCATCATCATTGTCCTCTCTCATTTCTCTGAGAGAACTGCATATATAAGACAGTGACTTACAGATGTCTTTTAATAGTGTCATTAGAAAAAGAAATTTTAGTACTGATTTCCCCAATTTTTTTTTATCAGACTGTAGGTAATGTTAATTTCAAACACTGAGATATTCTGGTTATTAAAACAAGATAATATCTACTTATTCCCGAGCAGAGCTATGCCATTTGTCTGAAACCACAAATACTTTAACATTAGCTTAAACTGAAAGACCAATTCTGCTATTGTTAAAAATAGTGTAAAATCAGAGTAAAAGGTTTATTTATGAAAATACTGGACAGTGCAATATATTGCAATTTGAACAAAAATGTCATTTGCTTCTATTAATTGGAGTGTAGTGTAGTCATTAGTCTGGAAAGAGTTCACTGACAGCTTTGTAATTAGGTCTTCTACTGTTTTTTGCGCAGGAAAAAAATTACAGCTCATAGTTCATACCAAAAAGAGTTCCATGTTCTCAATGAACATTTCATTAAAGACTATAATTAAAAATTAATATTGTAAGAGATCTTGTTAGTCTTAGTGAGAATTATTTTTCCATTGATCCTACCATGTAGTGTTATGTTTTTAACTTTTTGCCAATGTGTGAATTCCTAGTAAGGGTGCAGACATTTGGAGATGTTACGTAGAGAATTTGTGGAGGAGCACAGCATTAGGAAAAGGAATTCTGTGTGTAACTGGCAGTTCAGAAGAAAGCAAAAGAATTATTTTGGAAACTGTGAACATATACTAAGTATGCTTCTGGTATTTCATACTCAGGGTCCTTTGAAGGGTTTTCTGGAAGACCTGGGGAAACTCCAGAAGAAGTTCTATGCAAAAAACGAACGATTAAATTGTCCTATCAGGACCTACCTGGTCACAGCCAGAAGTGCAGCGAGCTCTGGAGCCAGAGTGCTGAAGACTCTCCGTAGCTGGGGTCTGGAGATTGATGAGGCACTTTTCCTAGCAGGAGCACCTAAAGGACCAATCCTGGTGAAAATCCGCCCTCACATTTTCTTTGATGACCAGATGTTCCACATCGAAGGAGCACAGAAATTAGGTGCCATAGCAGCACATGTCCCCTATGGCATTGCTCAGAAGTACCAAAAATCTACATGACTGGAGGGTGCCATTAAGGATAAGGTTCTTAACTCAGCCAGCCTCTAATCTACCAATAGTTACATCTGAAAACCTCTGCGTTTGTGTATTGTGAGCACTGTGTCTAAAGATTTAACTTTTGGCTAGAACAGCCTTTAAAGGAAGTATTTTTAATATTGGTAAGTTTTTAATAGAGTTATTTTAATATAATTCTTAAGGAGTTTAGATTTTTTTACCTGTCTGTATCTAACACTGTGGTTCTGATATTAGGAGATTTGTACTGTTTTTATAGCTTGAGACATATTCTGAGAGACAGAACAGTTATATTTTATCTAAAAAACTGTTGACGGGTTATTTATAAGAAAATTCATGCTGCAATGCTGGTTCTTGACAGTTATTTCTGAAGTTCCCAAAAGCACAGTTTACATGTAACTGTTTACCTGTTGGTGGTTTGCTGATTAAATATGTGTTCAATAGGTCTGTCACCACACGGTTTTGGCTTCTGGTAAAATATTAGTGCATTTGGTTGTGTTTGCACATATTTTTCTATATTGTTTTCTTATCTTAATAAAGCTGGCTTTACAGAACATTGTCATTTTTGTATGTAGAGGTTTTAGCATAATTTCCTAGGCAGAGTTTTTGTAATCAGAATGTTCCTGATGTTTAGAAACAGAAGTGACCACTTTCAGTCACTTTCAGTAATCTGAGAGCTAGAGGTCTCACCTTGACCCAACATAGTTCACAGAGCTGGGTAGATGTCTGAGATGGTGTATCTTGGCTGGGATAAAGGCTGAAGCTTTAGAGCACACCTTCATAATAGCAGATAATCTACCTAGAAGTAATGCTGTTGATGGAACTACTTTCTTCTTAACTAGATTCCTTTAGGATTTACAACTGTTCTGTGATCTGCGTGAACTCAGTTTGGCAACTTCTGATGAGTTTCCAGGGGACAGGTGCCTGTTGCTGCATAACTTCATATTTACACCATATGTCTATTCTCTCTCTTTTATACGGAATTCCTGTATCTCATTTTTATCCATATAACTAAGTGATCTCCAAATGACACCACTAACATCTGTCAGGTGGTGTTTGTTCTCTTTCTCTCCCTAGTGGAACAACTGTCCTGTTTTATTATTTATTGTTGTCATATATTCATACCAGAAGAAACAAAACCAAAAGAATGTGCTTTGCAGTGGGAGTAGAAATGGTGAATCAAGCTTGTCATGATCTGTGGTTCCTGGGGGAATCCAGCCCAGAATCTCACGTTAGCCTCTGAAAGTTTGGTCTCCTCTGTCCAGATGAACTGTCCTATTATTGCAGAAAGTTCCACTGCATCAATTATGGTTTCCCTCCCAGGAACACAGGCAATCATTTTAATACTCTGGGTCCAAGCCACAAAGCTCTTTGGAAGCAAAGGCAAAAGCCTTGATCCTGCATGAAACACACATAGAAACCGTTGGAGAGGTTTTCAGGTGTTCACACCAGTATGTGATGTTGATGGGATGCGCTGCAGATTTCTGGTGTACTTGGAGCTTCGTATGCGCTAAAGGCTTGGTGCCCAAAACGTATCACATTTCCCAGCCCAGCCAGGAGGTGAGGAAGACATGAATTAACTGAGGCCTGGTCATTGTCTGCCAGGATGGGATAGAGTTACCAAATGGAGATTATGAAAAATGTTATTAGCAGATGTTTTTATGTGAGAGATCAGAGTCCACAAGGAATTCAAAAATATTCCTTAGCTGTGGAATATAAATTGTGTGTGTACCTTTACCACAAAAGCATGGCTGCAAATCTCAGAAAGACCAGTCCTGACTTTGTGAAGCAGATCATGTGTTATCTGGTTCTCATCCATGCATTGTTAGAGCCGTAGAGGTTGGGTGTAGGAAAGAAAACTGGCATTTGACTGTCACTGAACAATTACATCTTCATAATGAAAAGGTAAATGGAATCCTTAATCCCTATAGGAGTGCAGAGGTGAGTCTTATACCTGACAGGGCAAGCATGCAAATCAGTGAATAAACTGGAAGCTGAGTCATGTGGTCTATTATGTTTACCTTTATTTCCAACGAACCATCCACATATACCAAGAATGAAACTTACTGGCCTTGACACTGGAGCTTCCAAGTCTTTTTTTGATCTGTGCATACACAGTGCAAGGGGACTCCTGTGTCCTCCTGACAGCACTAAGGCATGTGTAGAAAGAGTTCACAAATCTACATAATAGCATTTACATTCTTAGTCACAGAATTCAAATTGACATTAAAGTTCAGATGCTGATGTTAAGACCCACAATCACTTTTCCTAAATTAGTTGAGGAAAATGCCCTTAGATGTTTCAGATCATACACTGCATTTTAATTGTCAGGCAACTGTCCCCAGGCTCGATGGCTTCTTCTCAGCATATCCAGCTGGCAGCATGGTGGGGGAGTGGAGCCTACTAGTTCATGCAAGTACCTTCCAGACTAATCTGGATGTTTGGGAAGAATCAGGCTTGCCAAGCAGCCTCTGCCTGTTAAAATTATTTTCTTCTGCTCCAAGGCACAGCTTGGCTAGTGGACCGAAATAATCTTTTTCAAGAAAATTCTGTGAAGTGGGGTGGGAGCTGAGGGAAAGTGTTTTCTATTTTTGTAGACATAGAAGAGAATTGTCTCTTAATAGCATTCCAATCCACAAAACAAAACAAACAAGCAAACAACAACAGCCACAAAACTCAACAAAAAATGTCTTGCTTCTCACGCTTATCAGGCTACCATGAGTTTATGCCCTCGTAACCCTAAGCCAGTCACAGCTAAAACAACAGAAATATTTTTCAGTAGGGGAATAGAGAGAACTGTCCTTTATCAGCCTGTTCACAACACTGGAAGGCAGACTCATGAAAAGGAAACTGTCATCCTAGACAAAATCTGGAGGAGGATTAGTAATAACACAGATGAATTGTGTGGAAACAGAACTCCATCAGGGAAACCCAGTTCTTGTTCCCTTAGTTTCCAGGTTCCTGCACCACATAAGAGTCCTGGAAAGACAGTAAGACAAATGGGAATGTCTCCAACTGCTACCAATCCCTGTAGAAAAATGTTATAAATAAGATTCTGAAGGTGTCTTCAGATTTTTGTTTTACAGAACATATTCTCAGAGTGTGTTAGATATTTCCTACCAGTTACCAAGATATCATAAACCCATGTTCCCAGTTCCTTCCCATCTTTAAGACACCTTTTTAATTTCCAGGCTAGCATGTCATCTGGAGGAGTCAAAATATAAAGTATTTCAGATCAAAAAATTGGAGATGGCCATCATCACATGTCTTCCAACATGCATTCTGGACTGTGGTCTGTTCTGAGGATGTGAGATTCAGAGGGCTCCTGCATTCTGAGGAGGATCCTCAGGTACCCCCTCATGCTCCTCTGCCGGATCCTGTAACCTGCACTGGCCTGCAGTATTGCTAACCTTGAGTGCAATAGAGGGGTACAGAAATCTGTGGAGCAGGTCGATGTCAGAAGAAATAATTTCCAGTTATGCTCAGTATGTCTGACCAACATCTGGATGCACGCATCATTCCTGCCTACGTGAGCAGCCTCTGATCACCACGAGCTCCTGAGCACAATGCTCCTTGCACTGAAGGCTGGACTGACATCAACAAACACAGGCAGTGCCCTCGAGGCAGTGCCCTGTCCAACACATCTGTGGCCTTCTAAGTAGGGGCATCAGAGATGACTGGAGAGTCCTCACAGCCAGGTGATGAACAGCAGATTCTTTAGCTCCCACCAGGACGATTTCTTACAGAAGGAATCTGTTCCTCCAACAAGGCGTTTCCTGGTTCTCCTATTTTGACATCTCTTTGGCAACTACTCTTCCTTCCTCATGGTCCTTGACTGGGCGTGGCTGCAACGCCTCCCAGTACATGTTTATTGTGAGAAGAACATATGGAACAACACCCCAACATGGCTCTTACACCACATCAAGGATGTAAAAATTCACATACACAGATGCAATGGTGTGGCCTGGCTAAAATACCCTTTGGTGTAACCATGCGGCTCACAATGGAGTGAAGGGCCAAGAATGAAGAAAGTATTTTCTGTAGTGAAGACAAAGGCAGAGGAGGTTTGTCAACAAATCTAGAGTGTTTAGATGGTGTGCTGCCTATATGGCTCTTAAACTGCCTGAGAAGTGCAAGAGACAGTCAGAAAAGACATGGTAAGGATACTTGCAGAAGAATCTGCTGTTTCTGCTGCTGTAATATGAGCTGAGGTCAGCCTCAGAACCAACTGCAGCCATGTGACAGCCTGCAGGTAGCACCAACATGGGACAGTTAAGGGGAGCTTGTTATTGCAAATGGTTGTCATGTCCAGACAAGCCACAGGAAACCTGATTAAAGGCTCATGGGTTTCCTCTTGGGTTTCTTAGTCATTTCCCCAAACGTGCCAGGTCTTGACTCAGGACAGACATGCTCCTTATCAGCCAAGTCAAGCTTGTTTCTTGTCTCCTTGTCTCTCCTGCTTGCTGGCCTCTAGTTCCTCATCCCAAACTTCTCTTAATCTATGCTGTTCTGTCCTCTTTGACTCTATTTTATTCCTAAATCTGCACTGAACTCCAGTACTGTGGTTTTGGGGTAGTTATTTTGTGGGGTTTTTTTGTTGTTCGTTTGGTCAGTTGGAGTTTTTTGTTGTTGTTTTTTGGGGTTTTTGGTTTGGTTTGGTTTTTTTAACCTATTTTGCTCTTGATCAAAATTTGGTTACCTTTTAATTCTCTGTACATTTCTAGTGCTGACTCTTCCATGGCTGGGGTGAAAAGGACTTTGAGTGGGTGAACTGCAGTGGCCACTCCTGCCTCCCTGAATGGGTTCATGCTGCCCTGGTTGGGATCACCAAGGTCTGGGATTAGTAACAGTGTCTAGAAACATGACGTCAAGTCAATGGCTGAAAACAGATGTCGGGTTAAGGATTCAAAACAAAGTTGGCAGAGCTGAGGGGTCGCCCAAGAGCTTCAGTACCAACAATTACAGAGGTTCAATCAGCCACCAACCTGTGCTGGCACTTGTATCCTACACTTGCCTCCTTCGAACCCCATTCCGTTTTTCTCCGCCCAACTCCCCAGCCTGGGGCGGTCCCAGGAAGGGCAGCAGAGCCCTCAGGTGCCGCAGCCCCGGCCGGCCCCGCCCCGTCNGGGCGGCCCGCGAGATCCGGGCCGAGGTGGGCGAGCGGGCGGACGGCGGGGGCGAGCTGGTGGTCCGCGAGCTGGACCTGGCCTCGCTGCGCTCCGTGCGCGCCTTCTGCCACCGCGTCCTGCAGGTACGGCCGGGCCCGCGGCTCCCGCTCCGCGCTGCCCCGGGCCCGGAGAGGGCACGGCGGGCACGGGCTGGGCGGTGCTGGGTGGCGGCCTCTGGCTCCGCGGTGGCTCCCGGGTTTCCGTGTGGGTGGGACGAGGCAGTCCCTGCTGCCAGCAGCGCGCTCGGGGGCTGGGGAAGTAGCTGAGGTCACCGCAGGGTGAAGAGGGTGTAAGCAAACTGGCCGTGAATTAGTTCCTGGAAGCATGAACTTCCTGATAGTTTGGTGTGTTTTGGTTTAAAATACTCTAGATCTGTTCTGGGAAGGAAATGCTTGTTTCTGTGTGAGATAAATGATTTTTCTTCCTTTCTCTCTGAATTAACTAGCTTAACCTTTTTTGGTTTAAATTAGTGTTACAGCTCAGCTTTGCCACCAGAAAAATAAAAGTTGCCAAGTGCGCTGCTGACATGCTCCAGACATCCTTCTGCCATCTCCTTAGGTTGTAAAACCCACAAGGATTTAAATCTCTCACCCACCACCAGCAGAATTTAGTCAATAGACATTTTTGAGTATATACAATTTTTGCAGATTCCCTGAAAGCCTGAGTTTAAGGAGAATGGGGACATCCAGTTGCTTTGCCTGACAGAAATGCTGCTAGATTTGTAGAGCAGAGGGAAGCACTGTTGGAGGCATTATTTCGTTCCCACAAATGCATCTTTTGGGACTTTGATCTCACCACATCTAGCTGCTCTTCAAGGAGACATGAAATCATGGGAAACCAGGCTTAATAAGTTCTGCTGCTGCTCAGGGATTTGTTAAGTACTTAAAAGATGCTCAGATCCTGTTGTAAGAGGGGAAGAAAACATGGACTATGCTCTATTAATTTTAAAACTGCTGTTATAAAAGTTAAATGTCAAGTTCTCTAGTGGGACACTTTGTAGTCTATATGTATATATGAATCCAGTGATAAGGTCTAATTTTGTTTCAATGCTGTGGGAAAATCTGCATACATGAAAGGATATAAAATTTGTGTAATAAACACACAGCAAAAAAAAAAAGAGACATACTGTTTAACTTTTAGAAATTATATCTTTTATAGTACAAAGTATCAGAGTGGCTCTTAAGTGAGAAATAGGTAAAAGGAAAAGAGTGTGCTATCTTCAGAATATTGCTGATGCCTGCATTATAGCTTGAATGCACTTGAATGACAAGGGATGCAAGCTCAGGAGATACTTTCAAGAACGTTTCCACCCAAATTTATGCCATTTACCTTCCCTATTTTTGAGTCCTTTTTGGAGCTATTATTTTGGGAGTTCTGGTTTTTTGTTTGACATAAAGAAGATATAAACATTGGCAGAATGGGGAGACAGTGCACTCCCACTGCTTAGCCTTATTTGTGGGTGCTTTACTTTGCATGACTGGAAGTGGTTCTATCTCTCACTCCTTAGTCTCACTGAAAAAAAAAAAAAGACTGAGATGTTGGAGGGTTCCATGAGAAAATGGAGAAAGTGAAAGTGAGCGTAGAGGCTGTACAGAACAGCACTGCCCATCAGAGCAATGTTTTGTGCACTCTGCTGCCCTTGGTTGTAGTAGCTGCCTTCTTGGCTTTGATCACATACCTCTTGGTTATTACGTGTAGGAATTTCACAGAATAGCACATGTGGAGGTCTTGCTTCTTGAAGTGTTAAGTCTTGCAAAATTAATCCTCCAGTCAGATGCTTTTCTCTAAAGAAGAAATAAGGAGCACTTCAGTGAGCAGATCTGCAGTCACTACTTCTTCACTCCTGTCCTGATTTAGTGATAGTGACTGACCATTGTGTCCCTTTGGGTGAAGAGGAGAAGTGAGTTTGGTGCTCTTTGGATCACGTCTTTGGGACCCAGTTATATGAAACACTGAACAGCCACAAGTTCCACGGAAATCAGTCTGAGATTGAAGTACTTGAAGTTTTGAGTGATCAGATGCCAGCACCTTTAACTGAATGCCAAATGCAGATTTGGGGTTTGCTCTTTGTGTCTTTGCTGCTAATGGCAGTGAAATAAAAGGGAAATGGTGCAGAATTCATTTATGAGGTTCTCTATTTTTATCATCAAAATGTTCTAAGATTATCTCAGCTTGTCTTCCAGTCCCTGCATTGGGTTTAAAGAATTAAAGGCAAAGAAAACTCCCAGTGCCTTACAGAAAATGAATACCTTTGCCTCTGATTCATGCAGGCATAAATTGTGCTTTCACAGTCTTTTATCAGAGGTGGTAAGAGTGTTGAATTCAGAGCTTATTTATGCAGCTTACTTTAATTTGGTTTTATTTTTGTTTTTTTTTTAATTACAATTTTGGGTAAATTGGAGAGCTCTTAATTTTTGAGTGGATTCTGGATCATGAAGTGCATGATGTCTATATCTAAATTATCTATGCCATCTCTCTGTTAATTACTTATATTTTCTGATCCTGGAGAGTGTAGCATAGATCCTTGAGTCTGATTTTTACTAACCTGAACCGGAATAGTGATCCATCAAATCTCATGTGCCGAGCACCTCATGGAGCCTCTGTCCCTTAGTTCCTGAGTAGACCTATTGGGCTCGAATTATGTGAAACGTGTTACTTTTCTATGAGTTCTGCTCCATAGTTCTCACCCAGCAGCAGAGTGATATGTACTGATTTTAAAGTAAGACAAGTTTAAAATCATGAAAACATTATTTGGCAGAGTTTTTCATATCATCCCAGTGAGATGATGGGTCTACAGTGTAATGGTTCCTCTTCAGCCCTGAGGTTAGTTCCATGTGCTAACATCTTGTGTTCTGTGTTTGTGTGTCTTTTGCACACTAGATACCTCTGCTATAGCAGAGATTTGCCATAAATTAATGTGTGTCTTCTTGCAGTGCAAAAGACAGGTTGCTTTTTAAAGAGGAAAAAAATGCATCACAAAGGTAATTTATCACTGAATTGCTGTAGAAAAAGCTGCTCTTGGAGAAGCTGATGGTTGTGTTCTTTGCCTGCATTAGAAGTTGATACAGACATACTCTCAGGTACTTGCATCCTACCAGGGTCAAGTGCAAGTTTAGTGGTAGTTCAACTTAAGGGTGGTTTTTTTTCCAGCAATTTCCAACTTTAAGAGAATGTCAGAAAATTTCATTTCCAGTTTTCTGAATTGTAACTATTTCTTTTTTAACAATGCCCAATGAGAAATTGAAGCATAATAATGTTATACATGGGAGTTCTAAACCTGAATGATTTTTTTTCTTTCCTCTTTTAAAGGAAGAGTCAAGGCTGGATGTTCTGATAAATAATGCAGGGATATTCCAGTGTCCATACATGAAGACGGAGGATGGTTTTGAGATGCAATTTGGTGTAAACCACTTGGGCCACTTCTTGCTCACCAACCTTCTTCTGGGCCTCCTCAAAAATTCTGCCCCAAGCAGAATTGTTGTAGTGTCCTCAAAGCTTTACAAATATGGAGAGATCAACTTTGAAGACTTGAACAGTGAAATAAGCTACAACAAAAGCTTTTGTTACAGCCGAAGTAAACTGGCTAACATATTATTTGCCAGGGAGCTGGCCCGTCGGTTGGAAGGGACAGGAGTCACTGTCAACTCCCTTCATCCTGGGATTGTCAGAACAAATCTAGGCAGACATGTGAATATTCCTTTGCTGGCCAAACCTCTATTCAACTTGGTGTCGTGGGCTTTCTTCAAGACACCTCTGGAAGGAGCCCAGACATCTATTTATTTGGCCTCTTCTCCTGATGTCGAAGGCGTGTCAGGAAAGTATTTTGGAGACTGCAAAGAGGAAGAACTTCTGCCCAAAGCCATGGATGACTTGGTTGCAAGAAAATTGTGGGATATCAGTGAAGTGATGGTTGGCTTACTGAAGTAAGTGCCAGGGAGTGTCTGCAAAAAAGAATGCAGATAGCTATGCAGTGCATTTTGGCAGCAATGAAATTCTCACTTTAAATGCTGTGGGAATACAGATTTTTGCTCAGTAAGTATGAAATAAGAGAGTGATTTATTTTGGAACTCTGATTTGAAATGAAAGACAATCTTCAAGAGACCCAGGCATTCAGAAGAATTCCAAATAAAATTTTAGGTGTGAATATAATTTCTGGATAAATCTGCTTAAAAACTCGTGTTTTACAAATAAAAATTAAGCAGAAGTGTGTTTTGCAATATATAAGCATATTTGTCAATACATGTCTTGCTGGACAACACAGGGTACTGATGGCGAAACACTTCTGTAAAAAATTATTTGAAAATAAGTCTTAATAATAGTCATCTTTTTTTGAGCCATCACTGACAAATGGAATTAAGAGTTTTCCTGATATCTTGCACTGTAATTGTTGAGGCCTCTGAGTGCCTTTCAAAGGCTTGTCAGCCCCATGGTTCAGTGAACAAAATCGTTGAGCCATGCTCAGTTTTGCTGTGAAGCACAAACTCAGCTGCTTTATGATGTTGCTGCTGTTCAGTGTGTAACTTGGTTGTGCAAGTTGTATTTTTATTTCACATGTGTTGAACTTGGTGTTTATTGAAACCTTGGGTTTCATTAAAAGGGTAGTTGCAAAATGTATAATGGTCTTGATAGGGCTTTGCATGGCATGAACTGTGTAAGACCTCATGCAAATTAGACCGAAGAGAATAAGCTGCTCAGTGTGTTTGGCTTGACTGATGGCACTTTAACTCAGTAATGAGGTTCCATAAATGTCTCATACAGCTGACTGAATATTCTTTAATAAAATCTTTTAAAAAGAAGACATAGCATTCATTCTTTTATTGTGGGAGATGTATCAGAAACCAGTAGCCTGTTTCAAAGCAGAAGATGAACCTGTGTGTTGGTTTAGGGAGCCTGTGCTGTGGGGCTGGTAGAAATAAAATGGGCTCCAATGAAATACATGAGTATTGCGTGAGTCTGTACTGTTTTTTGGTTTTTTTTTAGTTCGTAGAACTTATGATTTCATATTGACATTTATGCCTTTTTGTTTTGGTCTACATTATTAAAAAGTTCTAGTAGTTAGGATATATAGTGTAAATATGAAAGTGGTTTAGAGTGATCTATGTTACTATTACTCAAAGGAAGGAGAATCAATAATAAATGATGTATTCAGTAGTTCCTTAGTTATAAATACATCAGTTCTGCACTTCAAGTGGTGGCCTACTAAATTTTTTAAATCCTTTCTCTGATTGTTTACTCAGACTCAGCATACTTCAGCTTTTGCACAGTGGAGTGGATTTGATCTTGCCTCCCTGTTACACAGCAAGAGTTTATACTGGGTGACATAGGTGGGGCAGAAAGCAGCATTTCAAAAAAAAGAATAAGGCAAGCTACAAAGCAAAGCAGGTTTGTAAAATCATGTAACGGGTTGAACTTTGCACTGCTCACTGTAAGGCAAGGTGTAAAGGTGGATGTGTTGTCAGAGCACGCTGTG
The DNA here is from genome assembly GCA_013400635.1 of Hypocryptadius cinnamomeus. NCBI lineage: Eukaryota > Metazoa > Chordata > Aves > Passeriformes > Zosteropidae > Hypocryptadius > Hypocryptadius cinnamomeus. Next base: position 5,207 of record VYZP01015216.1, on the reverse strand, counting down.
AGTGTTGAACAGAGTTCTCTAAGTGATGCAGAGGGAGTTGTGCTGCACTCTTAAAAGAAGTCCTGCTTTGATCTTCAGTGATGCATTTCACATTTTAATTTTAAGCACTTGTAAATGGCTTCAAGAGCACCTTTAGCAGGCAGCTGAAGAATGAAGCTCTTCTCTGTAAAGAGTTACAGAGAAGCTGAGCCAAACTTTGGTTTGTGTTTCAATACTACTGCAGCAATTCTAAAGAAACACTGCTGCATTGTTCCTCTGCTGAAATGTGTGTACACCTTTTGCAAGGAAAGCCTTGGATGCAAAGGTGGACAATGGGAGAGGATGATTAACCTCAAAATAACTGCAGTAAAGAGCTGCATGGAAACTGCCTGAAGAGCAGAAATATATGTAATTTTCAGACTGAATGACCTATATGGGTGTCGCAATAGGACACGAACGACACGCACATGCTGAAATGTCCAAGGTAAAAAAGAGAGAGTTTATTTCCAAGCTCCAATATTTATAGAATTTCAAAAGTGACCCTGTATTGGAGGATGAAATTGCCACCTCTCCAACTACACTGGTCAAACCAACAGGCTATCAATTCTCTCCTCCTCCAGAAAGGAATGCAAAACAATCATTATTTGCATGAAAAGTGCATGAGAAACTCTGTTACAAAAATGTAAACATCAGAAGGCTTAGGAGAACAGGGATGTGCCCTGTATGTGCCCTATGTGCCACATAGGACGTGCCCTTGCCTTCAAAACAGCAAAGGTGGATTCATACTGAAGTAGGTGCAGAATAAGTATGCAACAGGCCATACTTCATACATCTACAATGTACTTATTTTGGTTCTTTTGAAACATTTTTGAAATAAGAGCTGTTGTCAGAAAGGGATTGCATTCCTGGAATCATAACTAAATTACAGCCTCATTCCAGAGTAGACTAATCCTTAATGGACCCTTAATGGAGGATGAATATTACCTAAAAACAATTTGAAAGGATGGATTTTTGGGGGACTTACAGAAAGATGGGCTTTTTTTCAACATCTGAAGTAAGTAAAATTTATAACTTTAAAGGTTGAATGTCATTTAACTTCTGTGGACTAGAAAGCTTTGGTTACTCCCTTAAGGCTGCTGTGAGTGTTTCTTTATGTGATACCTTTGTTATTCCAGTAGCATCCAGGAACTAAAGACCTCACAGGTTAACAGATCTACAAAAGCTAAGTGCAAAACCAAAGAGTCCTTATTTCAACAAACAGTAATGCTGACTCAGTCTAGGTGAGAACCAAACATTTTGGCTAAGGAAGCATTCTCCTCTCCTCTCCTCTCCTCTCCACCCGTACACTCAGCTGTATGT
>VYZP01015213.1:1880-17615 GCA_013400635.1 Hypocryptadius cinnamomeus | reverse complement strand
TCTGAGAACATGGAGCCAGATGCATCATTCTCTCCCCTTGTTGGTGCACCTCCATTTACAATATCCCCCCATGCAGTGCTGCCCTTCCCATCAGAGCTCCAGGACTCTGCAATCACCTGGAACATGAATCCCTATTTTGCAGTAATTCTTGTTTTACAGCAGATATTTTTGCAAGGATTCAGGTGCTTAGTGAAAAGTAAATATCACTGGGGCTGCTCACCTGGCTTCCCATGGGGCGGTGTCAAAGTGACTGCACACAAGCCCCAAAGAACAACACACATGCCAAACAAGTTCTGCTGTGTGATTGGAATAGGCCTTGTAATGCTAAAGTGAGGTTTTAAAGTCCCAGCAGAGCTTCCAGTGTGCTGGATTTCTCCCAAGGTGAGAACAATTTTTTTTCAGCAAACCAAATGACATAAATCGTTGAGCTTCATCTCTTCCCTGTACTGATGAAGCTGGAATTCCTTTCCTAGCTTTTGCTTTTCTTCTGTTTTCCTTTCCCTTTGGGCCCTGAAATCTCACAGATCTCTACTTGTCTTAGTAAGTGTATCCAGAATTAGAAGAAAACCTTATCTTCAGGCCTTGCTGATACTTTCTGTTCTTGGTACACAAGTGCCAGAAAAAAGCCCGTGAGTTTGCAGCTTGCACTCGAGCTGTCTTAGAGGGATCTGAAGTTCCTGGGAGTTCTGAAGCTTCTTTCTAGGAGCCTTAAGTCAAGCATCAAAGATCAGTTGTCATTTTTACTCTCTTGTTTGTGTTCGTGCTCTGGTATGTGCTACCCGTGGTGGTTTTTATCTGTAGCTACAGTTTCACAGAACAAGATTAAGGATGTAATTGCCTTCTTTGATTCTTAACGAGATCAAACAGAGTGACAGGAACACCAGTAAAAGGTTTGGTAAACTGCTCAGCTTTGGGAGCAGCTGGAGGGTTGGGGCACCTGGGGGGATGCTCTGCTGGAAAGGAGAGGCTGCAGCCCCAAATTTGTGCTGCTCAAACACGAATTTGGGCAGAGCAGGGCTATTGTATTTGCAGCATTCCCATACGAAGGAATCTGACTCCTTGTTCTTAGAAGGCTAATTTATTATGATACTATATTATATTAAAGAATACTAAACTATACTATACTAAAGAATACAGAAAGGATACTTACAGAAGGCTAAAAAGATAATAATGAAAACTCGTGACTTTCTCTGGAGTCCCGACACAGCTTGGCACTGATTGGCCAAAGAGTGAAAACAATTCACATGAAACCAATGAAACAATCACCTGTTGGATAAACAATCTCCAATCACGTTCCAAAGCAGCAAAACACAGGAGAAGCAAGTGAGATAAGAATTGTTTTCCTTTTCTCTGAGGCTTCTCAGCTTCCCAGGACAAGAATCCTGGGTGAAGGGATTTTTCCAGAAAATAGGAATGTACACAAGGCTTCCCTCCCACATGCTTTTGATGGGTTGGAGACTGCACGAGCACAGAAAAGTTGGGACAACCAAAGGCTCAGCAGAGCCCAGGGAGATGATCTCCAGGGGTGGCCTGGGGACAGCCCCTGTCTTTTGGGGCTGGTGGGGCCTGATGGATGCTGGCCACAGTGGTGGTCCCACCATCCAACTGGGCTCTGTCTGTTGCTCTGGGTGCTGTGATGCCTTTTTGGGGCTTACCCAGAAATAGAGGCCAGACAATGGTAAAAGAAAAAAAGCAGATATATTTATTGAAGGGCTTTCAGGTTTATTAAGCCTCCTAAGGGTCTACACCCAAAATGGAAGATGGTCATGGGTTTTTCATACAGATATATTTTGGTCCATTTACATATCAGGGGTTAATCCTCCAATTACAGCTTCAGGTAATGAAGTCACATACCCCCAGTTTGCTCTCCCCAATTCACTTTTGTTTGTACTTTTTGGGGCCTGAGGCTGTAGTGTGTCCTTGGATCTCAGGCCTGGAGGGACTGTTTTGTCTGACCAAAATGTGAAGACAGTAACTAACACTTTCTATGGAGTTTAGAGTTATGCACTAATGCAGAACAGGATTTGAAAAATATAAAAGGTAAAATCTTAAAGCATCAGGGAGCCCTCATGCTGCCCTGTGATGTAACCTCATGTTCTGTGTGATCCTGATTCTGCTGCTAAGAACATCAGTGGTTAAATACAGGGACCCCTCTATTAGTCTGTGAGGAAAGGAGAATTTGAGGAGAATTCAGCTCACATGCAGGCAGAGGAGCCTGGAGCTGGCAGCAGAGCTGTGCAAGCATGTCCATGCCATGGCCACATCCAGAGCTGGACATGGATCCTCTGGAGAGGGACAGGAGGATTGAGGGTAGTAATGAGGATAAAAATTGCAGTTTAGCATTTGGGGTTTTGGAAAAAACCTCTTTGGCTCCTCTTGAGGTTGCTTTGTGGTATGTGCTGTCATGAACTCAACGTGAAGGTACTGACAAATATACAGGAGGAATGCAACCAAAGAATCGTGTTTGGCACACCCTAAACACAGGTATTCAAATAAACAGAAGAGGAGGAGTGTGACAAATGGATGTAAAAGGAAGCGTTCTGGGTGCAGGTGCAGAAATAAAGGGAAGGGAAGTCACAGGATTTTGTTTTCCTCTTTGAATTATCCTTTGCTCCTCTGAGATATGGGAGTGATAAGTCTTTGAGAAAGAAAAACCTTCCTCTCAGTGACCTTATGGATTTAAGATCTATTTCTAAACCAAATTTTCATAAAAAACCTGCCACACACAATCTCCAGATTAAACCTCATTTTATTTTCAGACAGACATGACCTTTCCCAGCTTTGGATATTAAATATCACAAAACCTGCTGCAATTTAAGCTGAGGATTTTCCATTCAAATAAATGTAACTTAAAAGGAAAACTAACTTCTCTGCAGCACATAGGGGACTACAGGGCTGGGAGGGGGAAGCACTTCCCCCTCTCCCAAGGAGGCTCTCACAGCCCATGCCCTGCAGTGGGCTCTGCACCCTCCCCAGCCCCTGGGACAGCCTCCTTAGCTTGAAAGAAGCAGTTTGCTGTGCTGCCAGTCCCTGTGGCTACTGTAGGAAGGGGAGAAGGCATCCAGGGAATCCTTCCCAGTGCTGCTGGGATGGCCAGTGCCATCACAGGGGGACCAGCAGAGCCTGGATGGACAGGCTGGGGATGGCTGTACAAAGAGGGAAGAGAAACCCCCCCTGGTGTGAGAACACTGGGTTTGCTCTGCTCATACTCACCAAAAGCTGCCTCATTATCAGGGGAATATGCACCGACATCAGCAGATTCTGTCTCTCCCTGCTGGAGAGCATGTTTCAGCTGTAAACCAAAGTTTGGCTAATTTGCAAAAACTCTCAACTTCAGCAGGGTTTTTCCCTCCTCCCCTTTCAGCTGGAAATGCTGCTCAGGTAACAAATGTTTTGCGACAACAAATCAATGCTGTTCTCTGTAACAGAATTACCTGGACTTGCTCAGCTTTGGTCTCTGTCAGTGTCTGAGCTCTCAGGGTGAAAGGAGGGCTCTGAGGTCCTTAGCCCCTGCTGAGCTGAACCAGAGTCATCCTCAGGAGGAAGGTAAATGTGGCATTCACATTCTCTGAACAGAGAGACATAATTCTCTTTCTCAGGGTTTTTTTCCTGAAGAAGCACAGAGAGAAGAAGAGAAAAACAATTCTTATCTCTACTTGCTGCGCCTGTTGTTTTACACATGTGAAACGTGTTATGGAGATTGTTTACCTAAAGTGATTTATCAGTTAGATTCTGCTGAAGATTGTTTTGTTTCCTTGGCCAATTAGAAAAAGCTGTGTCCTGACTGTTGTGAGACAGTCACGAGTTTTCTTTAGTATTCTTTAGTATTCTTTGTAGTGTAGCATCTCATTAAAATAGTGTAGTATAATGTAATATAATATAGTTTAATAAAACAATTGCTCAGCCTTCTGAATCAATAGAGTCAGATGCCAATCATTCCCTGAGTCAGGGGGCCCTGATTTTACTTTTTATGGGTAAAGCCTCCAGAGGAAAGGGCAATTTGGATGGACATGAATGTTAAACATGGAAATAGTGCTGGCCAAAGCTGGGATGAAGTAAATCATCTTGGTTTGAGCTGGGAGGGTAATTTTGGAAGCTTTCTCACAGCTTTGCTCTGTTGCTTGGGTTTTTTTTTTGGTCTTGCACTTGAAATTTCATGGGGATTAAATGGCTCCTCTGATTTCCAGTATTCCTGCTTCAATATCTGAACCCTCAATATCTCCCCAAAGAGGAGCTGCTGCCCTTGTGCCATAGGAAGGGAGGTGGAAGGAAATCCCTGCTGTGGGCAGAGCTGGGGACAGAGGGAGGGAACACACCACGTGTGGTGCTGCCTTGGTTTTTTGCTGTGGGGCAAAGACACCTCAAAGCAAGGCTGTGCAGGGCCAAGGCCAAGGGGAGGGGCTGGCTGAGGGCTGCTAAAGGTGGGGTGTGGCATTCACATTCTCTAAAATAATCCCTTTTCCCAGGATTTTCTCCTGGGAAGCTGAGAAGCCTCAGAGAAAAGGAAAACAATTCTTATCTCATTTGCTTCTCCTGTGTTGTGCTCATGTGTGGAATGTGTTTGGAGATTGTTTACCCACAGGTGATTGTTTCATTGGGTTCTGCTGTGAGTTGTTTTCACTCTTTGGCCAATCAGGGCCAAGCTGTGTCAGGACTCTGGAAAGAGCCACAAGTTTGCAATATTATCTTTTTAGCATTCAGTAAGTATCCTTTCTGTATTCTTTAGTATAGTTTAGTATTCTTTAATATAATATAGTATCATAAAATAATAAATTATCCTTCTGAGAACATGGAGTCAGATTCATCGTTCCTCCCTTTGTCGGGGCACCCCACAAATACAATAGTGGGGGACTGCTCCAGTTGCAGGGAGCAGCAGGAGGGAGGGAGATGAAACCTTGAAAAGGGCGTGTGGAGCATCAAATGGAATATTTCCACCCCGCTGGGTCCATGCTGTGCTGCGTGCAGGTGGAGAGCAGCACTCAGCCAGGCTCTGGTGGGGAGTGTTGGGGGATGAAGGTGGGAGGCAGGAGAGCCCTTGGTGCACCCACACCCCTGCAAACTCCTGGCACTGCAACAGAGCCTGGAGGGACGGGACTCCCTGGCTCCTTCAGCCCATCTTCCCATTTACCCAGCCCTGAATTGGAGTCTCTGTCTGGGATTTGACACGATGCTGCTCATGCCTGCCCCGTCCCACCCACCAAGCCAGTCTTGTCCCTGACACACCTCCCTGCTTCCAAGCCTGCAAATCTGATTTACCTGGGTAATTCCAGCAGAAACAGTGCTGTTGGAAACCCACAGGCCCCACACTGCTCCCCTGCCCACCTTCCCTACCCCCACAGCTGTGGGGACAAGCTCTGAGCAAACCAAACCCCCCTGAAAGTCCAGGAGAACCCCAAATTTCCTGACGCTTCTATCCAGGCCACATACACGAGTTGCCATGGAGATGTGCTGAGCGCGGGCACGACGCTCCAGCGCTGGAGTCTCACAGCCAGAGGCATCTGTTAATCTTATTTTTATCAATTTTTAAAGAGGGTATGATGGTGGTATCTCCCCCATCTTCCCCTCATCTCTTGCAAAGTTTGGCATTTGCACTCGCTGGGAGCACGGGCTGCAGCCTCTTTGAAAATGAACCTTAACGAACACGGAGCACCAGAGAGGGGAACTCGTGCTCTGAGGGGTGGAATTCAGTAGCAGGGAGCTGCCACCTTTGACATCCAGCTCCAGCTTTAATGAGGGGGAGATTGACAGCCCAGCACAGGTAAAAGGAAGAAGAGTCTTTGCCTCTGCCTCGGGGGGTCATGGCTAAGCTGGGGCCTGTGGCCAGGTCAGGAGGAGGAAATGGAGCTTTTATTTATGAAACTCTGAGTCAGTGTCCATCTGCAAATGGATCTTTTAATTGGATTTTCTTTCTTCTTGTCCTGGGTTCCTGGCTCCAGCCAGTGCTGTGTTCCAGAGGAGATGGGCTGGTGGGTCCTGGGTGAGTGCCTGGCTCAGCTGGAGCATCCCAGGCTGTGCAAAAAGGGGGACACTGGTGCCTTTTTGGGGCTGCCCAAAAACAGAGACCAGATAAAGTTAAGAGAAAAAAAAAAAAAGGTTATATTTGTTGAAGAGCCTTCGGGTACATTTAGGGCAGACAAAGCCCCCCAAGGGGCTACACCCAAAAAATGGACAGTGGGTCATGGGTTTTGAGACTTTTATAAGTTTGGTCCATTTGCATTTTGGGGGGTTCATTTTCCAGTTACAGATTCAGCTAATGAAGTCATTGACCCCAAATTTGCTCCCCCCAACTCATTTTTCTTTCCATCTCTCAGGGCCTGGGGCAGTGAGGTGCCCTTGATTGCCAGGCCTGGAGAGGAATTGTTGTGTCTGCCCAAAATGGGGAAGCAGCAGCTCACACTGTGTGTGGAGTCTGGAGTTACACACTAAAGAACTGCAGGATTACAAATAGATGGAAAATAGAAAAGCTGAAATCCTGAGGCATCAACACAATCACCCACAGAGCTCCTCCTGCTCTGACACGGTGGAGGCAAAGGGCCAGGTTGGAGCCTGCCCATGGTCCTGCTGCAGTGCTGAGCTCCTGGGGGGCTAGGCAAGGTGGGACCCCCACAGCAGGCAGGGCTGGTCACCAGAATTTGTCTGGAAGCTCCCAGGGATGTCCAGCCAGGGTGTGTCTGTGGTTTAGGTGTGTCCTCAGCAGAGGCTCTGAACACACAGCAGCCACCGCAGGAGGATGGAAATGCTGAGTAGCATTAGAAGAAGTAATTGTTTAATACAAAGAGAATATCTGTGTTTTCCTTGTTTCCCACATGATTTTATTTAGCTAAGTGCCATCAAGTCTCAACAATGGGAACATTTCCACTTCAGCTCTGACAAAAGCCAGCCTGTCTCTCGCAGTAAATCACACTCCCTCCACTAAGGCTGTTAGAAGTCACTATAAAAATTACACAAAGAACCACACAGGGCGTGAGCTAAAACCAGCAGGGAGAGGGGGAAATAAAGCAGTTTTAGCCCTTATCACCACAAAGTACACTTTCCAAAGAGATTCCCAAGAAGAATAGCCTGGACTGTCTTGCTGCGAGCCAGACAGTGATGATGTGAGGATGTTTCTGCTCTTAGAGTGTCCAGATTTTCAGCATCTTGGTGGTGCTTGAGGACATCAGTGAGGCCCTGGCCTTGTTAACCTCTGCAGCCATGTGATGAAAGGCTGCTCTCCTGGGAATGTCCATACCCTGAGCTGGAGCTGAGCAGGGTGGCTCCGAGCCCAGGACCTTAGTGGGCAGGGCTGGCAGGATGGGTGCTGATGCCATGGGAGGTGACATTACCAAACTAGAAAGTGATGCTCCACTAATTAGCACAAGCTGAACCCTAATGAGTGTTCAGCAGAATAAATTAACCTCAGGTGAGATCACCTTCCCTCCTGGGGATGGGGAGGTGACTCTGGGTCGTGTCCACACCTGTGCTGTGCCTGCTCTGCTCCTGCCCACCCCAGACTCCTCCTGGGGGGACACAATTATTTCTGTGTCCTTGCATGTGTGCAGAAGTGTCTCTGGAAGCCAACAGGATAGCACATAACACAGAATTATGAGAGTTGTTTGCCTGAGTATTATCTAATCTTGGAGCCAAAGTGAGGTCTGTGCTGATGTGGACACATTTTCTACATGAGTAATCTGCAAAGAAGATGCTCAACATAAATGCCACCTGATTTCGCTTGGATTGAATCCCCTTTGTTTATTGCACTGTTGGACCTGTTTATTATTTTCAGTTTCTCTTCTGGCATTTTAGCTGGCAGCACCTGCAGGGTTTCACCCTGCATCAGGACACCTGGGTGAGGGCAGCACAGCTCCTCCGTGTCATTCTCTGCTTGGATGTGAGAGTAACAGAGGGAATGCGGAGAAAATAGGTGCCAAAATAACTGCACCTTCCAAAAATAGTGCCACAGCTCCTCACAGTGCTGGCAGGGAGGACTCTGGGGGCAGCCACCAGCCCTGCCCTGCCCAGCAGAGCACCTACACTGGGTCAGTGCCAGCCTGGGCTCCCTCTCCCTGCCTGTGTGTGCCCGTGGTTCCAGGCCAGGGCGGATTTTATCCTTTATATTTTTCAAATCCTGTACTGCATTAGTGTATAACTGAACTCCATGTAGAGTGTTAGTTACTGTCTTCCCATTTTGGTCAGGCAGAACAATCCTTCCAGGCCTGAGATCCAAGGACACCCTCTGCCTCAAGCCCCAAAAAGCATAAACAAAATGGAACTGGGGGGAGCAAACTGGGGTTATGTGACTTCATTACCTGAAGCTGTAACTGGAATATTAACCCCTGATGTGTAAATGGACCAAACTTACAATTGCCTGAAAAACTCATGACCGTGGTCCATCTGGGGTGTAGCCCCTCTCAGAGGCTTCTGACTGCCCAGGGTGTATCTGTTAAAGGCCTTTAATAAATAAATAAATAAAAAACTTTATTCCCTTAACTCTGTCTAGCCCCTGTTCTAGGGAGCCACTCCAAGGCATCAGCATCTGCCCCCCAGCCTGACCTGGCTGCCCCCAGGGTGGTCCTGCTCTGCTCCAGCACCAGCAGCACCCTGCAATGGGGAGGGGGGGCTGTGAAGAGCTTCCCAGGGTGTCCCACTGCGGCCCCAGGCTGGGCCAGCCAGGAGTTCTGGCCTCAGAGAGATTGGGGACACATTCAGCCACCCCTTCTCCGAGCAGGAGAACGCTCTGGATTCTCCCCCTGGAGCGCAGAGGGGGCTCCTGCTGAGCTGTCCCATTTTATCAGACATTATAATGCCAATTAGCCCCCACACCAGGCTCCAGCTTCAGGCAGGCTTTATCACCTGGCAGTGAATCTCTGCTGGGCAGAGGAGCTCAGCCCTTTCCCTGGGATTGTTGCAGAATGATCAGCCTGGTGAGACACTGCTGCTTAGCACAGCTGGAGACAGTTTGGGTACAAATGCCTCGGTTTGTGGCTGGTTACAGAATCACAGAATCACAAGGTTGGAAGAGACCTTCAAGATCATGGAGTCCAACCTGTTCCCTGACACCTCAGCTAAACCCTGGCACTGAGTGCTTGCTTTGCAGGTGCCCTGCTTTGCAGGACTGGCATCAATCCTCATTCAAACCAAAGCCCCTTTCCACACATGCTCCAGTGAAGTGGAATTTTTTGCAGAATAAGGTGTTATTAACCCAGGTCTGCACTTCCCAGGGAGGAAGGAGCCCTGCCACTGAAACCATTCCTCACCAGTGAACCCTGTTAAACAGTGATTAGCAGAGCTTCCAGCACAGGCAAAGGCAAACCTCTGACCTTTCCAGCTCTCAGCTCCAGTGGCTTTTAAGACATATTTTTTTATTTCTCTTCACAGAATTCCAAAAAACTGATTTTTACAGCTCTTCTCATCAGGTCATCCCTTTTCCACTTCTCTGTTTCAGTTTCCTTCTCCTCTCCCTCTTGCTCACAGCTCTTCTGGCACAGCCTGGGGACCATGAGAGCTGGAGAGCAGTGGGGAGAGGAGCAGGGAGAACGGCCACCCTGGAGCTCAGGGACACTGGGAGAGGTCACATCCTCACCTTCCCAAGGGAGCTTGGATTCCTGGCAGTGCTTGGCTCCCACCAGGGGAGCAGAACAAGCAGCCAAAATGTCAAAGCCTTTGGGGAGCTGCTGAGACGTGGGATGGGAATGGCCAAACACCCGTGACAGAAGCACCCAAGCACCCAGCACAGCCCCAGGCTGTTCCACGGGGCTTTGATTGGTTTCAGCTGACCTGAACTTGTTCTTTTTCACACAGAAAATTCCCAGGGATTTGGTGGTGTCAGCTCAGGTCCCAGAGCTTTTTCTTGGGGATAAGCTCTTACATCAGCGCAAAGAGCTAACAGCTGTAATTATTAGCTTTAAAAATTCTCCAAGTTTGAAATGAAAAGAAAGTTTCAGCATAAAGCAGAAATCTCTGTTATAGGTATTGACACAGTCCTCACCTGCGTGCGTTGTCATAAACAAGGACATGATAATTAGATATTTTTAACAGACAAAATTATTTTATTTGCTTCCCTGCCAGCTTCCATGAGCCCATCAGTCATCCCCTTCATAGACAAGATTTCTTATGTTCCCTGACAGGATAAATTATATGGTTCTCATCCAGCAAATCAGCTTTACTGTGCAACATTATCTCTGGCAAAGCGATGGCTGAAAAAATCATAAATTCTGTCCAGGTTTATTAGATGTGTCTTTTATTCACGTATTTATTTTATCCCAAGCTGAGGTGCATTTTTTTCTGTAATTAATGACATTCACAGAGGAGAGGATGTAGCTTTTGTTAAGCCAAATCCAGGGCAGTGATGCTCAGGCCACGATGGATTTTGATCGGAGGGTACAATGAGGTCTGAGCCTGAGAGATGGTTGAGACCTTCCAGAATCAGAGTTAAGTGTTTTAGAAAATCTAAATTATTGGAATAACTTATTAATTACAGGCTTCCACATTTCCCCTGGTGAGCTCCCTGACAGAACTCCAAAAATGAGCAGTGCAGCAGGAGGGGAATTTCTCCCTGCCAGCCTCTTGGTTATCAGAGGAATTAGTGAATCCCAGCACTGATCACCTCAGAATTCCAAATTAAATGAGGGTGTGATGGGATGGAACGCTAAAGAACTGTCACTGTGAGCCAAGGACCTGCTGTAATGTGAAGAGCTTGAAAACAAAACAGAGAAGGAAATCAGGAGCATGGCTGGCATCCAGAGATGATGACCCTCATCACCAGCCCAGCCATGGGGGAGCTGGGCTCTCCTGGCATCCCTGGCCATCCCCTCCCACCACACACCTGCTCTGAGGAAGGAAATGGTGCTTTCCAGGTGTGGTGTGGCCCTGGCAAGAAGCAGAAACCAGATTCAGAAGTTCAAATTCAGAAATTCAACTTCAAATTCAGAAATGCTGAATTTATCGACTGTGGGAGCAGCTGGGTGCCAGGGGCTGAGGCATTTTTCACATCACTCGTGTGTAATATGGTCGGTGTAATTCCACATCCTTTTATTCTCCAGGGCTCGTCAAAAGCACTGAGAAATGAGGCTGGAAATGTGGGCTGGGGTGAGTGAGGCTGAGTTATTGTGGAATTATTGATTGAAGAGTGGGAGCAATAGCATTAGAGCCTGGATCTCATACTATTCTGGTAGTGAGAGGAAACAACATTTTCTTAAACTATAAGTCGATAAATAATTGTTTGTGACTTTTTTTTTACCTTTTCTGATGATGATTTTATGCAGCTCTGAGGCGTTTTGGGAAGGAGCACAGCTTTCTTGGCCTGTGGAGCAGTGAAATCCATCACATTATCTGGCTGGTTCATGTGAAAAGGAGGAGCCTGGGTGCCTTAAAAAAAATCAAATCTCTAACCAGCCACAGAGGACAGGAGTGACAGGAGCCACAGGAACCCATGACCTGCTGATTCTGGTGTCCTCACCCTGTTTCTGCCAGGGCTCTGTGTTGAGGTGTGCTCTCCATCCTCAGAAACACCAAAGGAACATCCCAACCAGTATTTAAAAGATCAGCAACATGTAAGGTGTAGTTTATCCAGCAAATTAAAGTTGTCCTCCACAGAGATTTCTATGGAGGAATGGGTAATTTACTTCTTTGTTCAGTCACATTGAGCTGATGAGTAAAGAGCAGGAGCAGACTGCAGGGTTTTCATTTTATTTGGCACTTGCCATTCTGGGCTAGGTGCTGGGACTGGCAGCCCAGGAGCCACGGGGCTGTTTCTCTGCCATGGCTGCTCTCCTGACACTTTAAAGGAAGCCCTGCGTCTTCCAGTTCAAGGGAGTTTAATCTTGTAATTAAATTAAACTTTCATTTTGAGCCAAAAATTTGCTTTTCAAGAACGTAACTCAGAAAATAACAGAATTCTCTTATTTCATCAGCTCCCCCAAAGTGAGCAGTGGACGCATTTTCTGAGATTAAATTAATCACTGAGCAGGAATTTGCGTGTAATCGGCTGCCACCAGAACAGGCACTAATGATTTTAAGCATTTTACTCTCAGGGTCAGTGATTCCTCACCCTTTGGGGCTGGGATGAAGGGGCTGTCAGGCTTCCTGCAGAGAAATCTCTCTCGTTAAAGAGTGGGGGGTTGAAGGGTGTTGGGGTTGGAGCAGTTGAAGTGTTTAGCAGCCAGGAGCTGGGGATGTGTGGGATGGTGCTACAGGGCGAGGAGGAGTTGTCAGGAAGATTAATCCACAAACACCTGAGGTTTGTGTCCAAAAAGGAGACAGAGGAGTTCTGGAACTTTATTCCAGTAAAGGGAGAGGCCATGGGGCATTTCCCAAGTTTTTGGAGGACACAGCCTCCTTTTTATCCCAATTTCCTGGCTGCATTTCCCTCTCTCTTTGCCCACTGGCTGAGGTACTTGAGAGGTACAAACTTCCCAAAACACCTAATACAGACCCCCTCTTAGTGTACACCCCCCTTTTTCTTTTCCTTGTGCCAATCAGTGGAATTCCTATGGAATCTATGGTTCTTCCCATTGTTTCTTTCATCTCTCAGTATCCAATTCTCAGCAGACCTACAGTAGATGTGTAAAGACAAATCCCTCTCATTCCATTCATCAATCAGCAGAATCCTTCCCATTGTTTCTTTTATCTCTCAGCGCTGGTTTTATCTACCCACGGTTTGTTTGTGAAGACAAAACCCTCATTTCTTTCAGGGTGAAGGGCACAGAGAGGTGAAGGGCACAGAGGGTGAAGGGCAGGGAGGGTGAAGGGCATGGAGGGATGAAGGTCGCAGAGGGGTGAAGAGCACAGAGGGTGAAGGGCACAGAGAGGTGAAGGGCACAAAGGGATGAAGGGCACAAAGGGATGAAGGGCAGGGAGGGTGAAGGGCACAAAGGGATGAAGGGCACGGAGGGTGAAGGGCATGGAGGGATGAAGGTCGCAGAGGGGTGAAGAGCACAGAGGGTGAAGGGCACAGAGAGGTGAAGGGCACAGAGGGTGAAGGGCAGGGAGGGTGAAGGGCATGGAGGGATGAAGGTCGCAGAGGGGTGTCTGGCCATGCTGAGGGCTGCAGGGGAGGCAGCATGGGGCATGCAGATCCCAGGCAGCAGCTTTAGCAGCTCCCCACAGGGCTGGGATGGATCCCACAGGCAGTTCTCTCCCGTACTGTTAACATGAGCCACACAGAGAGACCTGTCATCTGCTTTCAAGGAATAATGTTCTCTTGCTTCTTCTAAGTGGCATTGTGGGAGATGAAACTGTTTCTCAGAAACAGGCACAGGATTTGAACTGACATTCCCTGAGAAAATGAAATCTGTGGCTAATTTCCCAGAGCGCAGGTTGAGCTGAGCACTCAGTGAATGATCCTGAGGCAGAGCCCGGGTGTTCATTAAGCTCCAGCCTCAGCTGCTTTGTTCTTGCCGTGTTCTGACTGCAGAAAACTTTGGCCTTGGAGGCCCAGCACCCAGAGGGACTGGAGTGGCTATTTGGGAACACATGGACCTGCAGACTGGTTTGCTTTTGTGAGAAATGATCCTCACTTCCAAAAAAATTTAAAATGTTTATTAAAACCTTATCAAAAGTACAACAGAAGGCTGAATAGAGAAAATATTACAGCACCAGGGGCAGAGGATTTCCCCACCATGTGCTCACCCACACCATGGAGGTCTCACCTTTTAACACTTTGGTCCCTCCAAAAGTTCTGTCCATCGACTCCTCCTTCCCTGCCCAGTGCTGGAGATCACTTTTTAAAATCTTGATTGGGGGTCAGCTGTTGCCATGGTAATGAGTGGCCCTCCCAAATGTCCCAAACCCAGGGCACCCCTGCTAACAACACAAGGGGGTAAAACACAACTATAAACCTATAAAACTTCTCCTAACATATATAAAGGACATTTGCCTTTTAATTGTGAGAGTCAGCCATGGCATTGCTCATCTGTCACACTTTTTGTGGGCACATTTACCAAGACCACGGATATTTTTAAAAGAAACCACAAACTTTTTGAGGCAGAGGAGGCAGATGTGGGTTCTGCCCAGCTCCAATGCCTCGGCACAGCCGAGTTCACAGGGAGGTGCTGGGAAGCTGATCATCTCACAGCCAGCCTGTGAGCTACAGAAATCATTTCGTTGAGTCTCTCGTTATCCATTTGCGTGATTGACAATAAAAATGATTATTTTAAAGCAAGTAAGCACTCATTAAATCTCTAGATACCAATAGTGAGGAATTAACTCGGCATTAATGGCAATGCAATGTGCTATTATCACGGGTAGAGAAGTAAGAAGTAAGTCACTGAATAAAGAAGGAGAGATGGGCGTAGAGGCTGCACTGAAAGGAAGTGGCTGGATATCGATGCATTTGAAACAGGGAAATCCTTCAGAGAAATTGACAGAAATTCCAGCAAAGGTGTTTCCCAGAGCCCCAAAAGCCAAGGTTTGGTGATTTCAGACACATTTCTGTATTGGCTCTCTCTGTCCTGGCCGAACCCATACCTCAAGTGAAAGGGAACTGGCTGGAGGAGAAATTGCTTCTGGACCTGGGTATTTGCACCCTGGAAAGTGCCCGCAGAGAGAGAGCAGCTTGCTGCTTTGTCAGGCAAATAATTCTTTATTTCCATCCTAATGCAAAGCTCACCTCGATTCCTCCCCGGAGCCTCACATCATCATGTTCTCTCATTGTGCTGGAGCACAATCAGGGTTTCAAAGGGCTCGGATGAAGCCGATGGCAGCCGGGTGGGGGATGTTTTTCTCCCCAACAATAGGCGTTGTTAAGGCTTTTTTGTGTGGCTCCTGAACACCGAGCGGGTAATCTTCGCCAAAGGAAAGGGAAAATCCATAAAGACCATTCCAGCCCTGAAGATTGCTTCATTCCCCAGGGGGTGCAGAGTAAATTCTGTCTCCCGGTGACAGACAGGGCACAGACAGGGGTCCCGCAGCCCGAGGAGGGTGTGCAGGGAGGGGGATGTGTTGTGGTGTGTTTGTGAGGGTCCCAGGATGAGGGAAGAGATGAGAATCTGACGCCTTATTCTTAGAAGGAGGAATATTATATTATATTATATTATATTATATTATATTATATTATATTATATTATATTATATTATATTATATTATATTATATTATATTATATTATATTATATTATATTATATGAAAGTTATATACTAAATATAGATATAGTATATATACTCAACTATAGAGAAAGGATACAGACAGAAGGCTAGAAAAGAAAAAAATAATAAAAACTTGTGACTGCTCAAAGCCTCGACACAGCTGGACTGGGATTGGTCATTAAATTAAAACAATTCACATGGAACCAATCAAAGATGCACCTGCCACATTCCAAAGCAGCAAAACACAGGGAGAAGCCATCAGATAATTATTGTCTTTCTTTTCTTCTGAGGCTCCCCCTCTTCCCAGGAGAAAATCCTGGGCAAGGGAATTTTTCCAGAAAAGATCATGGTGACAGGGATGCTCAGGGAGAGGATACTGCGGGAGGAGAAGGCTTGGGGAGGAGAAGCTCACTGCCACTCCATGCTGGCAATGGCAGAAACAAGCAGGGAAGGTGTTGAAGAGCTCTGCTCTTCCTCTGGGCTGTGGGATGCTCCTGGAGCATCTGGTGGGGTCTCCTCCCACAAAGCATTTTGCAGACTCTGAACGTGTTGAGTGTCAGTAATCCAAAATCCTATTAAATGATCCTTGGATTTCAATGGCCTCTCTTGAGGCCCAACATTTAGTCTTAAAAGGTGAATGCTTTCAGATGATACCTGGGATGGGATGGGATGGGAT
>VYZP01015210.1:0-23119 GCA_013400635.1 Hypocryptadius cinnamomeus | reverse complement strand
AGAATAGTTTTGTGCTGGACTGAAGTGAAAGGTCATATAAACATGACCTCCTTCAAATGAAATACTGAGAGTGAGAAAGCTGTCATGATGTGCTTATTATGTTTGGCAAGCCTTCTGGAGAGCTTTCAATTATTTGTCTGTTCATGCTAATATAGCCCATGCTGCCTTCTTGGAAAGACTCATCTGTTTTCATATGGGCATTTATATTTACCTTTCTACCTTTTCTAAAATAGAAAAAAAATTCTTATCTCTGAGTTTCTTGTGCACCTTAAGCTTAAGGAAAGTGTGAGCTACTCGGAACTACTGGGTCTACCAGACAAAGGTTTTTTATTGTCAATGAACACATATTTATTCATATTTTGCTGGTATTCCCCATGGCTTAAAATATTGTAGTTTTTTTTCTAGGATAACTGGAATTTATGCACATTTTTGAAATATAAAGCTTCATCAACTGGGACTGCTTAAACTGACATTTATGTACTTCTATGAAAGTTTCTATTTCTTGAACTATATAAGCTGCACTATGAACAAGCAAATAAATCTAGTTTCTTGGCAGGATTGTTAAAATATCTCAGCGCATTTCTCTGGTAAAGAATACCTTGGTGCAAGAGATCCTAATCTTAATTGATTTTTCTAAGATCTCCTATACTGAAAATTCTAATATCTCAGAATCAAGATTTTCAATAAGCTGAGTATTACTTTAGGAAAAAAGAAATTGACCGACTGCATCCAGAAACTCAGTCATCCTAAAAGAAGTGGTTTAGAATTTCTAAAAGACCAGAGCCTTTCTAGCTATCCAGTGCTCAGAAATCCATTTTGCTAAGGAGGCACATGAGTTTCAAATACTTTCAAAAATAGTTTTGATATCTGTGAAGCAATTTTTGATGGCTTTGAATGAAAGGATGTTTGAACAGATTATTAAAAATTAATGATTCACAAATTTTAATTGCATTTCTACATAGTGTACGTGTACATCTGGACAAGTTCACATTTGTGCGCATTTCTTCCAAAAGCGGGTATTGATATGCTTTAGAATGGAAGGTTTGATATGTAAGCATATCAAACGTTTATATGCATGCAGCACAGCCCTTGACCATGGAATCTTGGACATAAGCTCTTGTTCTTCTTCAAAGGAATGAAGATCAAAATATATAGTGTTAGAAATCCTGCAAAAAAAATAATCTTGAAGTCTTTACTGAGATTTCCCACAGGAATTCTGAAATCTCCAGGAGTATTACAGGGGATGAATCCTTCTTGTTCTGCTTCTCTCTGAAATCTGAATCTGACAACAACTGAGGTTTTACATTTGATTTCAAAGTATCGCATCAAATATCCAAGTTTCTTAACCACCATTTTTAACTGAGATGTAAATTATTTTTGTTAAGGTCAGACTGCTTAATGTGAATGAAACTTGAAAGTCCATGTTCATCCAAACAAATGATTTCTCAAAAATATTGGAAAAATATTTTACTGAATGTCTGATTCCCTTGTTTCCAAGTTTTGAGAGGCTTGTGGCAAGTTCTACAATTACATCAGGTTTCCTCATCTTCAGTCTGATAAAGTCTTCATTATCTCCATTACTGTGTATCATTCTCACTTACATCAGGGAAAAAACCTAAAAAATTTCCAATTTTCTATTAGTTTAAAAGCCCCTCTCACCAATAGCACCTTTCATTTCACTACTTGAGGTTAGATTTATAGGTACACTATAATAATGCACTTGAAATCTTTTGTGAGTTGAAGGAATGAAAATCAGCTATCACTAGCTGTGTTTAAATAATTACAGACTTGAGATGAAACTTTAATAAAAATACACATATATTGATATCATGTGCTCTCAGTTTATTTTAGTATTCTAGTATCCAGTGTCCATGTAATTTTATCGTGGTTGTTCGTAATAAATGGCCATGAAAACACCATATTTAAGAAATGACTTCTGTGGGGATGCAGACATTTTATATATTTCTTTTTAATGTGGTTTTTCTTCCAGGCATATTATCAAGAAAATCACAAATCACAGAAATGAAGTTTCAGGGAGCTAAGGCCTTGAGGTAGATGGATCACCTAAGGGATGACAGGTATGCTAAAACATGTGTACTAGTAGATTGAGGTAAATGAGTCATCCCCTCAACAAACAAACCATGTCCCTGATGAGTTCTCCTTTCTCCTGACTGTAGCTTACTAATGAGCACTGCTGCACTGATTTCAGTTTGGGTCTGTGTTTGCATGGGCCTTGTAGGGATCAAGCAAAATGGAAGAGAGACAATCCAAGAACTTCTAGGAATTTCCCCAGTCCCAGGTCACACTTCAGACACCTAATGTAATCCTTATTCCAGTGGAAAAAAAAATCTAGCTTCAGCTCAGAATGCCATCTTCTTGAAAAAACTGGGCACTAGTGACTTCGATGTGACTCAGCATTTTGGTCGTTTTTTAGTTGCTGTTTTAGTTCACCTAACTGGACTTTGAGACAATTGTTTCCATACTGAAGCACTGACCAGTGTGTGAAGTGGGGAATGCCAGACAGAACTATGTGCTGAACAAAGCTTACATCTTGGTTCCTCATAACCTCATGTTGCTGAAAGCTTGCCTGTGTAACAAAGAAAGTTCAAGTACACATCCTAACCTAATTTATAAAATTTTTCAGGAATAGATGTAAATAGTTTTCTACAAAGAGATGCTTTTCCTAGTATTTTACCAGGGTGTGGCAGGGGACAGGTTCTTCTGAGGGCTGGAAGTGGCGACCTGGCAGCCAGGACTGTCCCACTGTTCCACAAGGTATCAGGGCAGTGGAGGGGCAGCTGGGCTGTCCCAGTCCCGGGAAACTGGTGTCTTCTTAAAGACAGGGAAAGACTGAGCTCTGGCTGAGATAGGCCTGTGAATGGTTTTAAGATGAGTATAGTGAGGAGACCCAGGGTCGGATACAGCCCCAGGACGGAGCGAGGGAGAGAGGGAGGAATAGAGGAAGGCAGGAAGGAGGGAAAGAAGGAGGGAAATGAATTGCCCAGGAAAGAAAAAGGCACCTATAAAACTCCACTCAAAACATGAAACCCTGAAAATCAGCATGAAACTTGAACCTCAGAATTTGCACAGTTAGCCTGAGCCTGAACTTATGCTGTAATTACCAGCTCTGAAGTGCTGCCCAGGAGCACTATTGCCTGTCTTTGATTCCACCTGAGGAGTAAGTTGTTGAAAGCAGAATGGGCTAGTGAAAGCAGTGAAAGTCTTGGTCTGTCTTCTACAGAACTCTCTTGCCCCACTCATTTTCTGTGAGAGAGATTCCTATGCCTGAGGGAGAGGCTCTGTCAGCTACAGCATCTGACTCAGAAGCAGGGGATCCTGGCAATAACTCTCAGCAATGCCTGCTTCAGAGCTTTCAATGGGAAAAATGGAGCTGTCTGCAATGCTCAGGACACACCCTTTCCTATGACTAGGCCTGGAGGACTACTCTGGTCTGGAGGTCATACACCAGGATGATCCTTAACCAGCACGCTGCCCTCCCCTTCTTTGACCTCTCACATTACAGAAAGAAACAATGCCTCTCCATCTCCAGAGCACTCTTTGTGCACAACGGCAATCCCACACTGTAAATTCCACTAATATCCCTGATGAAATTACTATGTTTTTGTACCCAAGCACCCCCAGCATCATTGCCTTGACATTAGATTTCTGCTGGAGCAACCATGCCTAGAGAGGCTCCAAGGGCAGCAGCTCTTTGTGCAATTTGCAGAGCTGAGGCACACACACACTGGAAACAGAGGGCATTCTGCCACTCTTCCTGTAGAAAATGTTGAGGCTAGGAAGAAAAGATCAGGGGAGACCTGCACTCATGTCTCACAGTACTTTCTAGATCCTGTCTTGCACATGAATATCCAGGACTGAAATTTGTGACAGAGCTGCACTCTGGAGTTATTCCTGCCTCCTCATCCTCCAAGACTCTGTGGTTAACAGAGGTACAGAAAAACATTGCCAAAGGGATGCTTTAGTGAGCCGTGGCTATGGAGGTGCTCTGAACTGTGCCTGTTTCCTACACAAACTGCAGTTCAAAAGGCTGTCCTTTCTTTTCCTCTTCCCTCCCAAATCATCACTATGGGATCACTTGGGTGCAAAAAACTGACTACTGTGCTGCAGCCCCATGGCCCGTGTGAAAAGGGTTGTGACAGACGTGTTCACCACCGCCTAAAGGTACCTCTTCCTTGCCTTTGATATTCCTGGAAACACAAGCTGGCAATTTTTTATTTAATGTGCATTTTTGAGAGCTGGAGTGTTGCTGGTGTCATTGGCAGTAGGATTACTTGAAATGGAATTCTCTGGGGTGGCAAATGCCTGGCTCTGTCCCCTGCAAGGATGAGCACACACAGTGTCAAGGAAGACACATGTCTTCCTTGCAGAATGCATTGGGGCCTGGAAGGATTTTTTATTGATGTTTCTGTACTTGGATTTCTGAATTCCTTGTTAGGGCAATGGAAAGCCCCTCATGCAGCTGTGGCTCTGTGCATGCCCGCAGCTCAAGACCCAGAGAAACCATAGGCTGAGAGGGATGAATTGGTCCAAACCCATGAGCAAGGGCTTCAAATTGTCTCCAAGCCATCCTCTGGCTCCCATCACACAGCACGCAGTGCTGCTTATGAGCATCCTCAGGGAATTAACAGATCCTTAGTGGCAATGGGTCTAACAGGTGCTCTAAACCAAAGCTCTGTGAGCAAGTGCAATGGTAGTGGCCAGGAAAAGTGAGGTGTGATACAGCCCTGAAGTCTCCATGGAGAGAGAATCCTCATCACTATGCTCTCCACAGTGCAAAGGGTTACTACTTCTGCACCTTCTTGTTTGCTCCCACTTGTTCTCTGCTGAAAGGCTGTGAGGATAAGGTCCAGTGCTGTACCACTCTTTCTGGTTTCGTTTTTAAACTTGCTACTGCAATGAAATCAGGAGCTCATCTTTCTAAAGTATTACTAGCAATGGTCTCACTTCTACAAAAAGCTGTTTATATGCATATCATTCACATCATATCAGTGCAACTTTCCTGTACATGGAACATGCAAAACAAAACTGAAATGCCTGCTTTGGATTCTTCTCTGATGGGGTTTGGACTTTTCATTAGTCAAAGTTTCTGAGTAAATGCAATGTTGGGTACTCATTGTTGCAAAAAAGGTAAAAATTTTCATATAACATACAGAAATTCAATACTTTCTAACTACTTTCTTTTCAAAGTTAATGCTAAGAGAGACTGTGATGAAGATTCCTTTGTCACTGCATTTCTGGCTCCCAATCTCAAATGGATTTCAGCGTGGAAGACAAACTGATGCTTGAGGTGTTGATTGCAGAAACACTGAAGCTGTTTTAGAAGTCACTGAAGCAGAAGAGCTGGCCCAGCTGCAGGCAGATGAGGAACTGCCTCATGCAGAGTTACTGAGGCGCAGTAAAAGGAAAATCATGGGAGGCAATGTGATTGGAGGGAGGAGGAGGTATGAGTCCCCAAGAGCAAATCAGGCCTGTCTTATTGCTTCCCAGGAAAAAGATAAAAACATTTCCAGCAATAGAGAGCAAGATCTGAAACAGTCTGACTAACCTGAGAAGGCCCTGTAGCATTTTGCATCCCTCAGAGCAGCCCAGTGCCTACATGCTGAAATCTGCAGTAGGCTACTATGCTCCATCACAGGGCAGAAATGATTCTGGGTGTTCAGCTACTTGCTCAAGAGAACAAACCTGACAGAATTTTCCTTTTTGACCTGATGCCATGAAAGAACTTTTTCAGGTAACTGAGCTGGTTTTGTACAATACTTAAATGAACACTTACAGTACTCTAAAGCAAGAAAGGCACTCTCCTGTCTTTTAAAACAGGAACTTTTGCTTATACACGTATACCTCTCAGGATTTCCAAATATTTTATGCATTTTATTTGCAGTACCCATGAATAGTAAGAAGAATGGATTAGTCTTTTGTCTTCCAGATTCCTCAAATTTATGCATTTGTTCTTTTAATCTCTTGTTGAATGCTATGGGAAAGAAAACTGAGAGTGCTGAAACCTATGGACAGTTCTGGACCAACACCCTGTTACACCAAGGCTAACCATCTAACTTTATCTGAAATCCCTATAAGGCAATGGGTCTCTAGATCAGTAAGTGCTACGGTCACAGAGAGGTAGCTTTATCATTTACAAGATGATTAATCTGTAGACTTACGAGAAAAAGAAAAAAGGGGAATGACTCCCTTGCATATTTTTGGGGCTTGGTGCTACATGTGATTCCCACTATGACTTTACACAAATCACTATTTTTTGTTTAATTTTGTATATGTGAAAATAAATCACTAAAAGGAAATTGAGATGTGAATTGTGAGAATACCAAATGTTTCAAATTCTTCAGTGGAATTATGGTAAGTCACTTTGAACCATTACTTATTAGTGAAAAGGGAATTAAGTAATGCATTTACAAAAGACTTACCTAAGAAAGACAATTGCTGCAGGTCACCAATCAAATGGTGATTTGAGGTTGTTTTTATTTTGTTTATTTGTTTGATTTTATTATCCTAGACAGAAGCGGTCAGCTGCAAGGTTTTATGTTTGGGAGTTTTTCCTTTTCTATGTGATCACATATTTCCTGGATAACTTTGTTAGAAAGTATTGAATTTCTGTAGTCATATGTATGTTATATGAAAATGTCTACCTTTTTTTGCAACAATGAGTACCCAACATTGCATTTACTCAGAAACCCTGACTAATGAAAAGTCCAAACCCCATCAGAGAAGAATCCAAAGCAGGCATTTCAGTTTTGTTTTGCATGTTCCATGTACAGGAAAGTTGCACTGATATGATGTGAATGATATGCATATAAACAGCTTTTTGTAGAAGTGAGACCATTGCTAGTAATACTTTAGAAAGATGAGCTCCTGATTTCATTGCAGTAGCAAGTTTAAAAACGAAACCAGAAAGAGTGGTACAGCACTGGACCTTATCCTCACAGCCTTTCAGCAGAGAACAAGTGGGAGCAAACAAGAAGGTTCAGAAGTGGTAAAAGAAAAGTGGTACGAAGTCTTTGCACTGTGGAGAGCATAGTGATGAGGACTCTCTCTCCATGGAGACTTCAGGGCTGTATCACACCTCACTTTTCCTGGCCACTACCATTGCACTTGCTCACAGAGCTTTGGTTTAGAGCACCTGTTAGAGCCATTGCTACCAATAAACTCAAAAGTTATAAAATCCTAGAATTTTAGAGCAGCTTGAATTGGAAGGTACATTTAAAAGTAAAGTAGTCACCAGCTCATGAATAAAAATCCTCTTCCCCTTCTGAGAAAGGTGAATCCAATCTGATGCCAGAAAGCCTGTGGGTCATCCTATTATCAAAATCCCCCCAAACAGACCAGGTGCATCTATTTCTTCCAAAGTCACTGCCCAGAACTGGAAGGATAGAGGAAAAAATAACCTGTGCTCCAAGTACACTTATCCCAAGGTCCTAAACTCTTTTATCATCCTTGGGCTAAATGTTGTGACTTCAATGTCATGCACATGAAAGAGCAACAATGATAGTAATCCATGGGCTATAATCAGACTAGGAATGTCCATAACTAGTGATGACTAGGAATGTCCATCCTAGTGATGTCCATAACACAGGGCCCAGGAAGGCAAAAAAACCTCCCTTAAAAGAAGGTCTGTCCAGCATACTGAATCCTTTGTACCTTTTACACGGGAATATTGTTTTTTTCCTTGTGGTGATTTCCGTCGTGATATCAGAGGCAGGTCTTTTTGATCCTGGTAACACCTCTGATGTAGATGGATCATCATTGTTATCTATTGACTGGCCATGAACCTCCACCAACCCTGATACCTATTGTACAGAGGCTCATGAGGCTGAGAAGACTACATGGCTGGTTATGCAACTGTGTGATGCAAGGAATTTAATTGAGAAATACAAGGGAATTGCAATTGCAGAGAAAAATTGGTAAGTCCATGAAACACTAGAAAAGAAAAAGCAGGAGATAGCCCAGATGTGTGCTCAGATCAAACATACAAGTGAAAAAGGTGAGGAATTAAAACACCAGAAAGAAAAATCTGGAAAAGCTGCTTTTGAAGAATTTGAGAGGGCTCTGAGTATTGCCCAGATGAAAGAGTGAGTCTCGAAGAAATTGCAGCTTGAAAGAGATGACAAAATCAAACTGTAAAAAAGAAACTACAGATGGATCCCAAATTTAGGTGCATCTCCAAGAATAATTTGATCCTTACTTAAAAGAAAGAGAATAACATACTAGTGTCCTGCAAACTCAGCTATCATTGATGAATAGAGGTTACAGAATCATCAGGTAGACACTTAAAAACTTGACCCACATACCTTCGAACCACAAGATCAAAGTCCAACAAAAGAAATGAGCTTCTGCAGAAAATACCATGGAACCAGGATGAAATGAGGGCAACAAATGTTCCAGTATTAAAACACTGGAACATGACATGAAACTACACCATAGAGGCTCAACAGAGGACAGAGCAAGGCATCTCTCAACAGGAATGCTCTGATTGACGTGGAAGTATGTAATTTGTAAATTCATTTTGTCTTGTCATTTGTTTTATCAGCACTTCAAGTGAGAGTTATCTTTGTCTGAACTCAGCATATTTGGCCCAATGCAGATGGTAAAATTGCCAGAATTCCTCCTGCTGGTTAATAAGTTTTGTCTGGTATGATGAAATAGAGAAAGAAATGGCTTGAGAAATAAGGGATTTGCTTTAGGCAATTGTCAGCCATGTTATGGAAACACAAATGTAATATGTCTCCAGTGCAATCAATTCAGTGGCTATTTTTTTATAGAACTACATTTCCATTAACTCAGAGAAATGATACTACTATCAAAAAAGAAAGCCACATGCTTTTCTCAGTGGCCTAGCAGAACATGCCATTCAAAAATCCCCACAGGCAACTCAGCAGGAAGTTAATTTTAAGATCTGACCAACAGGTCAGCTTTGCAGAAGGCTATATAAGTGAGTAGATCAACAACATTAATAAATTCTATGATGTTTCACTGGAGGGTTTCCTAAGGCACTTGAAAGCTTGAGGTTTTACTGTGCAGCTTCCAAGGTATTCTAAGACAGTTTTCAAGTCTCTGTCTTTTCAATTCTGAAACATGGTGTTTCTCATTTCCACGGCTGATCTACAGCAGAATGACTCAATTAGTTAAGATATTGCAACCTTGTCCCCCTTCTTATAAGAGTAATTTTATGAAGCTATCTTAAAGACCTTAAAGAAGAGTCCTGAACAGAGAAATGCTTTACTGTGCCATCTTCTTTCCAAATTGAACTGTGCAGCTGCAAGAACTGACTGATAGAAACAAAGGTTTATAAATTAGGCTGTCAATTTGCAGGGAAACTCCAACACTCTAGCAGTCACTCCATAACACTGGGAAATATTGCAAAGCTTACTCTTTCACTCCTTCTAATTTGCCCTGCTTGCCTTCTCCAAAGCTAGCATCCTTTTTTTTTAAAGAGGACCACTAATAGAATTTTAAAGGGCATGCTCCAGAGGATGCCCTTTCTAAAACTGGGGTTATGATTCCTCTGAAAATTCATCAGTCTGTCTTGGCTTTTCAAACATGAAAGACAGTGTCTTCACAGATTCATCTGCCAGTTCCCTTGACCTAGATCTCAACAGCTTTTGGGAAGCCCATTTACAGGAAAGTTCTGCTGTGAACTGGTTCTCTAGGTTTTCTTTGTTCATTCAAAAGTGACTATTTCCATCATTTAGGATGACTGAACTGGTAACAGGAAAGGCCTGACAGGTCTTTGGTTTGCCAATTTTGTGGTTTCAATTGGTTTGCCAATTGAAACCACATATGAAGATTTTGATGACCAAAAGCTATCCCTTTGGCCAGGGAATGAAGACAAAAAAAAGAAAATACCCCTTTACATCAGGTCCATCTTGCTCCAACTGTCTACACCCAGCCAAGTCTCCATCTGTAAACCTGGCATCACTTGCGTCATGCTGTTCACTCACTGCTCAGGCTTTTTATAGGGTAATTTAAAAGATAATGTGAGCACATTTTTAAAACTCTTAAATCTCTCCTCCTAATGGAGCCTTTCATACACCAAAGAGTACCGAGGGTGACCACCCTGAGCTTGCAGGTTGCATGATCTTGTGGACCCCTGCTCTGTCAGAACATCTTGTTTTGTTCTTGGAGAAGGCACAAGGAGCCTGGGACATGGCCTTATGCTGGAGCAACCTGCCTCCTACTCACAAAAAGCCCTGTGGTACAACATCTTTGCTAGCCTTCTTGGCTTGATAAAGTGGATAAGATTTATTATGGGGTTTGAATAGAAAAAAGTACAGGATTTGTTCAGAGACAACTTCCAGCAGTTCTTACCCAGCAAGTACAGGCTGTGATGACAGACTGCAGGGCAGAAGGCCCCAAACAATTTGCAGAGAAGCTTTAGGCAAGAGAGGTAAATCATGCAGGGGACCCAGCAATGGCAGCCCAGCTCCTGGCTTGCTGGTCAGAGGAGCTGTGAGCACAGCCCAACCAGAGTAGCCGTGAGGTCAGGGCTGCCCTAATGCACCAGGACCATCCTTCAGTGTGCCTGGGGCAGCATCCTTGGGTGGGTACATGGGAAAAACAGGGCAGGACTGCAGCAGGGCTGTGATCTGCAGGGCCCTGACAGCCAGTTCTGAAATGGTCAGTGGAAAAGCATTGCACATTCCAAACTGGAGACGGAGATAAGCCATCAAAATTCATGAGGGATATTAATTTTAATATATATTAGAAAGAGAGTGACAATATGCAAGCAGTCATGCTCTGCATGATGAATTGCAGACCACTCATATGCAGTCCTTGCAGTAATATCCATTTGCAGTGATATATCATTTTCTTTATTATTTAATCTCATAGCTCTTAATTAGCACATTGAATTTATGATTGTTTCAGGGCTTGTGGGGACATGACTAGAAATTGTATGTAAAATCCCTCGCCATGTGACATAAGAAGCCTCAGTTCAGCAAGTTCACAATTGAAATGCACTCTGGCTTTACCTTGGATGGGTGGTTGATGCCACATCTTACTTTTTAAATGTGTTTTTAAAAGACTTTCATAGAGGGAGAATTTTCATTTTTTCATGTCAAATTGGCAGTGTTTTGTCTCCCTGAACGCAGAACAGGTTCCTCCTGACTTGCATTGATGAGAGCCTCAAATGGCCTTTGAGGAAATTCCTCAAGAGGTTTTTTACCATTAGTCTTCCTTTAAACAGGAAAAGGTTGAAATACATCACAAATAAGAGCATTTTTAGACAATAGTTTTGCCTCAAATTTTGCTTCTGAATTAAATGAATGTTATAACCCCAAATTTCATTTATGGATTGGGATCTCTAAATTAATCTCAGAGAATATGACAACCATTACATTGAAACACATCTGCTAATATGTTGGATGGCTTATCCTTTAATCAGATCCACTGAGCATAGGGGTGTTTTTCAAGTTCTTTAATAATATTAAGACCACTTGTAAAATCAGATCAAAACAGCTGAGATTATATTGACCAAAGGAGGTAGTTCATGATGTAATCAAAGAAAAAGGCAATGGGTGTCCCAGATGACATATTAGGATAATGAAAATGTGGTCAAGGGCAAAGTAAAGAATACTAAAGATTATTAAAGTATTCAGAAAAATATAATTATCAGAAAATATGATATCATTATTAAAATGTTCAATATTAGAAAAAAATGCACTTTCAACAGTTAGATGGAGAGCAGCTGTAAAATGCAGAACTGCTGACTGAGTTTCTTGGAAAACAATTTTGAAGGCAGAGATGAAAAACTGGGATCTCTTTTCTTCCAGCTAGGAAAATATGTTGAACAGTAAAAGCTGCAGATCTGTTAGAATAAAGGTTGGTAGCAACCTGCTTCAGTTGAATAGCCTAAACTGTGAAGAATATCTGAGAACATAGGAATTGCTTCAACAAAGATGTGGATTCTCTACGGACTGAGAAAATGCTAGCAGGATGAAGTGTGGCTGAACAATATTATACTTCATTTTTAAGGCATACTTTCATAGCCCCACAGGAAAAGAAGTCTGTAAGCCTTGCCTCAGTTTTGAGGATAGCATATAATTCTTCAGTTTCCTTACATGCAGTTGGAAATGCTGATGTTAAGTGAACATGAAGAGCTCTTGGAGCAGGACTTTTTACAGGCTCCTGTGGCTTTGCTGAGTATTGAGCAAGTGTGTTATCAGGACTCAAGGAGTTAACGAGAACACTGAAACAGTACTTGATTAAATCAGGGAGAAGGGATGGAAATGTTGCATCAGAGATGAACAGGTTTTGTAGCCTTTTAAGTACCTGACAATTTACAAACACCCTGTCCCTATTTTCAGCTACCTTACAGACTGGAGTACCTAATTCATTGTGTCCTGTGTATCATATTAATGAGTAATTTGACTTGAGCTTCCAGTACTTCCAGTATTTGAGCTGCAGAAAAAACTGAAGCAGCAAGTTTGAGATCAACTATCTATAAGAAAAATGAGCTAGCTTAAATTCCGTGTCACATTATTAGTGGAGAAAAAGCAATATAGATGGGTCAAATTGTTTTTGTATGTGAAGAATTACTTTTACAGGTGCTAGAACTTGTTTTGCAGGCTGGAAATCTGATTCCCAAGTGCAGGAATGGAATTATGGCTTTGATAGACATGTAAAGTTTTGTTCACTTGACACACCTGAAGGACGGGATGCCATGCAGATAGATCTAGACAGGTTTTAGAAGTGGGCCTATGAGAATCTTACACAGTTTAACAAGACTGCCATGGATAACCCAAAATGCTATTGTATTTCACATCTATCTGTGCCCAAATTGTTGCTGTCTCCTTAAGGCTGAGTGCTGTGGTTGGGAGCAGGGGCATGGGCTGCCTGGGTTATTAAGTTGGAATATGGAAGCAGAGCATGCACGGACTCGGGAACTTTTGACTCATGCAGAGTCTCTATCTCTCTTGCCTTTTGGTTCACTTTCATCTCCCTTGCCTCACTTGCCTCTGGATTATTGGTATTTAAAGAGCTGAGGCAGCTTTAGGAATGACTGTTTGCTGCCACACCACAGTCACTGCAGCCCTGCAACCAGGTCTGGCTGAAATGTGAAAAGCACCAAGTTCGAGACGCTCCAGCTCACTCCTCCTGTCATCTCCTGATGTGAGGAAGGTGAAGTCCCACTGTGAGTTCTAGTCCTTTGCCCCAGAAAATACCAGTGATAGCTCTAGCTGCTGGGGAGATAACAGAGAAAAGGGGGTAAGGGGAAGACTGAAACTATCTTCCCTTTGTCGTTTGAGCACACACAGTATCCCACCATTCTGGGTGTTTCACACTTCCTATGGCGTTCCTGAGATTTAGCAATTTTGTACCCAGCAGACATTTATGATGGTTTTGTTTGCGTGTTGCTGTTCACCTTGTATACTCTCACTTTTTCACTTATATTTACTCATATTCATTTCTTATTGGTGGAAAGGCAATAAACCAGCTAAACTTATAAGAGGAAGCAGGTCATTGCAGAGTGTTTCTTCTTAAAGTGTCTTAAACCAAGACACAAGATCAAGTTCAAGGTGCTGCACCTAGATCTGGACAATCCCTGATATCAACACAGGTTGAGGCATGAACAGATTGAGAGCAGCCCTGCTGAGATGAGAAGGTGGCCATGTGCACTCCCAGCCCAGAAAGCCAAACGTGTCCTGGGCTGCATCCAAAGCAGTGTGGGCAGCAGGGGAGGGAGGGGATTCTGCCCCTCTGCTCTGCTCTGCTCTGCTGGGAGCCCACCTGGAACCCTGCAGCCAGCTCTGGGGTCCCAGCACAGGAAGGGCATGGACCTGTTGGAGTGAGTCCAGAGGAGGGACACCAAGATGATCAGAGGGATGGAGCACCTCTCCTATGGGGACAAGCTCAGAGAATTGGGATTGTTCAGCTGGAAAAAAGAAGGTTTCAAGCTGACCTAACTGTGACCTTCCAGTACCTGAAGGGAACTTAGAGGAAATATGGGGAAAAATTATTTACATGAGGATGTAGTGACAGGACAAGGGGTAATGTGTTCAAATAGAAAGAGACTAGGTTTGGATTAAATATTAGAAAAAAATTTTGCCCTGCAGGGGTGCTGAGACACTGGCACAAGGCCCCGAGAATCTGTGGATGTTCCATCCATGGAGGTGTTCAAGGCCAGGTTGGATAGGGATCTGAGCAACCTGGTTTCATTGAAAGTTTACTTGCCCTTGGCAAGTGGGTTGAAGCTTGGTGTTTTGCAGTGTCCTCTTTCAAATCAAACCATTTTAAGATTCTATAATGATTCTGTAGTTAGGAAATAACATTTTAAAATTTGTATTTAGGTGACAAACCTTCCCCCCCCTCCACCAAACAAACACAACCAGAAACAACAAAAAAAGCCCCCACAAAAAATAGAATAAAGTCAGAAACATTGTGATATGGGGTTAGGCACAATGGAGTTTGTTGTTTTGCTCTAATTTGTTCAGGTGTTTAATTCCAGCAATTCCAGCTCTGTGAACGTTAACTTGACCCATTTGTCAAAAAAGGTTCATTGTGGTTTGGAAAAAGATAGGGAACATTTTTCCCGTTAGTCTTCCAGATGCCAGTGGAAGGTAAAGGCAGATTGCTCTTTCTGAACTAGCTAATATGTGGTATTTACTATACAGGTAAATCACACTGCAGAGAGAGGTGTTAACATACAACATTCATAGAATGAAATAGGAACACACTTTCAGTGCTGAGTGTCGGAGGCATTGCAGCTGGTAATCAAAAAATATGTTCTAGTGTGCCTTAAAATATGATTTTAAACTAGATTTTTTACAAGTGCATTAATTAAAACATGGGAATTTTAAAATGAAGCTAAATGCTTTAACTCACCTTTTTGTTTCTAAATGTAAAAAAAAAAAACCCATGCATGAAGCTGATGCTTTTCATTTTCTTAATGTGGTAGAGATGCTTAAATAATAGGGAGGATTGGAAAAGGTTATTTTGACAACTTCAGTGGTAATGTCTACTTGATTAAATATGGAATGGAATCTAAAAAAGGGCTCCTTATACCTTCATTAATTTTCTGCTACATGCATACGGCATCTCATGTTTATACACCAGACAGAAATGGGTTTGTGACTTTGACTCTGGATTTGAAATGAAAAAGTATGCGCTTGTAGAGAAATAATCTCGATTTGCTGGTTTTTGAGAATTTGCTTAGGTAGTGATTTAAACTTAAATAGCCTTTCTGCAATTTTTTTTTCCTTATGATTTCTCAAAATTCCAAATTCCTCATATCTTTAAGGATAGTAGCCTTCCAGCTTCATGTTGTGTTACTGGGGTACTTTGAATTGCTTCACTGTTGTGTTTTTTTGTGAAGAACCTAGGCTGCAAATTCAGCTCTTCATTTCTGCAAAGGAAAGTAGTAGTCAAATAATGTAGAGCCATTTTCTTTCATTCTACCTGGTGTGCAAGTAAGCTAGTTAGCTATAGATGTTGACTTTGACTAATTTACTTACTTCAAGAATAATAAGTAAATCAAAGAACCTTGATCATTCAAATAGATGTGCAGTCTATTGTCACACAACTATATTCTCCACTGCTAGATTGCAGTCCAAGGATAGATAGGAACGGAGGTCCATCAGTATTAGGAAGGATAATAAAAAAATCAAAAGCATATCTTAGTGTTAGATCCTTGCTGTTGTCTTTCAGCATGGACTGAGCCTTGACAGCTTTTCTGTAAATCAAGAATAAATCTACCATTTTTGCCATTCCACACAGGGCTAGTGCCAGTGGACATACCTTTTTTTCTCGGTCTGTTAATATGGTCTTTAACAAGCTGTAGACAAAGTTTTGATTTCACCAAAGCAGTTGGGTTCTGCTGTTCCTGGGACAGCATTTGCTGTATGGTTTGACATTTTCGGATTGAACACTTCTAAATATCTGTGGCCTATGAAAAATTCAGCACGTTATGGATTTTTTTTATGACAAACATTATAGTTTACAAAAGTAAAACAATATTCAGCGTCAAAGCTAGAAAAAGAGTGCACCTTTATGGTTGTAGTTTTCAGGAGATAAATCTTGAGGTGGTTTTGTTTCATTTTATTCCTGCACAATAAAATTGTACCTTGTTGTCTGTCATTCATTCTTTCTCTAGTGTCTAATTGATTTTTTTCATATTCAGGTCTATTTGTCATTCAATTTTGAGTCCTTGCTTCCAGTGTATCACCAGTTAACAGGTCGCTGGCTTTTGTGGTACTCTTGACAAACCTGACCGAAATACCTTTGATTGGGAGTTGGGTTGAGAATAATTCAGATAACTAGAAATACCTACTTGGAAACCTACCCTTTCTGTTTCTTTCCCTCTGTGCAGCTCTCCTGGCTGTGTTTTTTTCATTCTTTATTTAGGCTTGCTGTTGCAAAGTAATGCGCAGACTTAGCCAAGGTCATTCATTAAAATGTGGAAGACGAGATGAAGTGACAAGCAGTGGTGACAGCGGGTTCCTCTCCATGACAATGTGTTCTTGTCAGTGCAGTATTTAGATGAAGAATACACATGAAGAGGTGAAATACTTCTAGACATCTTTCAGTATCAAGGGCTGAACATTCTTGAGTTCTGAAGACGTGTGTGTATCACAATTACATTTTCTGATTGTGATATGTTATCTCACAAACAGAGAAATATCCTCACATTTCCTTTGTCTTAGTAAGTCTTGCGTAGACCTTTGCCAGGAGGTTAAGTCTTTTTGGTTGAAATTGATTTCTCAGTTAGCCAAATAGAAAAGAAGGAGCAGGAATAAAGAGAGCATAACTCATGTCTTGGAGGGAGGTAGTTTGTTTGCCCGAGTTTAGATTGATTTATCTGAATACTTCAATATTTTTCAGTTTCATATTGGCTGGAATACAGTAAAAAGAAATATTTTGGTTTTCTGCTATAGAAAAATTTTGAGTAACCTAAAGAAAATATTCTCAGTGCACATTTGTGTTGCCACTGTTTCCTGCTACCTGCTTTTCCTATTTCCCAGCTCTAAGTGCAATGCTGACGAAGGTCAATCTCCTTGTCCTTTCTGCAAAAAGGAGTATTTTGTCCTGTTACATTGTAGGGAGAAGCCTACAAAGAGGATTTGTGATTAAGAAGACGTGGTTATACATGTGAGGAATTCTTCAGATTAGGTTATATTGAAGGCCTGAGAAAGTGGCAGGGGAAAAACGCTTGTTAAAAATGCTTGAAGGGACTTTTTTCCCTTCAAGAGCAGAGCCTTGCAGAAGGGCAAGGCTGTTCAAGTTGGGAGGAGCAGTTCAGAATCAAACCTTAATAAAAAGGAGGATGGATAGTCCTATTTGGGAACCACCCAGTGGGTTTACATGGCAAGATTTTATTTGTGAAGTGGGGAGTTACAGGGGTGGCTTCTGTGCCAAGCTTCTAGAAACTTCACTCTTATCAGAGGGAGCAATGCCAGATGGTTCCAAACCAGATATTTCACTTGCCAAGGTAGAGTCCATCTGTGAGAAAAACATCTCTGAGAGCACTAGCATCTTCTGGCATAACCTATTGAAGAAGGAGAAAAACTGCTGTGGAAAACAGCCAGAAGAGAAGTGAGAACATGTGAGAAAAACAGACCCATAGACACCAAGGCCAGTCAAGAAGGAGAGAGAAGAGGAGATGCTCCAGGCACTGGACCAGAGGTTCCCCTGCAGCCCTGGAGAAGACCAAGGTGAGGCAGGATGTTTCCCCTTAACCCATGAAGGTCTGGTGGAGCAGATAACCACCTGCAGCCCATGGAGGACTCCTTTCTGGAGTAAGAGATCACATGAAGGAGGCTGTGACTGTGTGGAGACCCCACACTGGAGCAGGCTCCTGGCAGAACCTGTGGCCCTGTGGAGAGAGGAGCCCCTGCTGGGGCAGTTTTACTCGCAGAATTTGTGACCCCATGGGGAACCCATGCTGGAGCAGGCTGTTCCTGAAGGATGAACCATGTGGAAGGGACCCATGCTGAATCAGATTGTGAAGAACTGCACCCCCTGGTAAGGACCAACATGGGAAAAGCTTGTGAAGGACTGTTTCCCATGGGAGGGACCATGTGCTTCAGCAGGAAGAGAATGTGAGGGGTCCCACCTCTGAGGAGGAAGGAGCATCAGAGACAATATGTGATGAACTGCCTATATCCACCATTCCCCATACCCCTGCACTGTGGAGGGAGGAGAGAGAGAATATGAGGGTGAAGTTTTGTTCACGAAGAAGGGAGGAGATGGGGAGATGATCTTTTAAGATTTGGGTTTATTTGCTGTTATTCTACTCTGATGTGATTGGTAATAAACTAAGGTAATTTCTCTGAGTTAAGTCTGTTTTGCATATGACAGTGAAAGTAAGAGTAATTGGTAAGGGATCTCTCCCTGTCCTTAACTTGACCTCCTTTCCTTGTATTTTCTCTCCTCTGTGCAGCTGAGGAGGAGAGGGTGATAGAACAAGTTCGGTGGGGACTTAGTACCTACACAGGATCAACACACCACACGTTCCCACACAATCATAGAAGAGGGAAAACAAT
Source organism: Hypocryptadius cinnamomeus (assembly GCA_013400635.1). Taxonomy (NCBI): domain Eukaryota; kingdom Metazoa; phylum Chordata; class Aves; order Passeriformes; family Zosteropidae; genus Hypocryptadius; species Hypocryptadius cinnamomeus. The sequence goes on along the minus strand of VYZP01015210.1, from coordinate 4,610 downwards.
TTTTCTGATCCAAATATTAATTCATTTTTTAAAAAATGAATAGTGGGAAGAATTAGGAGCTGTCAAACTTTGCAATGGCTTAAGATCTGTCAGATTCCTAGTAATTTCATAAATGAAACAGTGATTTATTTTTTTTTTCTGCAGGAAACCTGATATAGCTGAAATATTTATTTGCTTTAAACACTGCCACTAAGATCGTTGTAATCTCTGATGTGACCTATGTATTATCTACTGAAAATAAAATCCATTTTTTCGCTGTTTTTACTGGTCTTTCCAAGACAGCATGTCTGAATAAATACATAAATACCCATCTCTGGGTTCTCTTAGAGATATAGCTGGAGCAGTTACATATGGTACTTGCTCTGATTCTTCAGGGAGTATTGCAGGAGCTTCCTCATCAAATCTACCTAGCTCAGCTAGCCCAGAGCCATCCCTACTATCTTTTGACTCAGTGATGTCTAGCAGATGCAGAAACCCAGGAGGTATGAAGAGTGAGCTTTCTTGGCCCTTGACCCTTTAAGTTAGTTTGACTTTAGCTACTGGAACACTAGTAGGATCCAATGTCTTGGAAAGGCAGCTTTTTGGCTCTTTTCATATGCAGAAATTGCAGCAGTGATTGATCACCTCTCATCTCTTGCTCCTTGAGCACCCCTGTGCCCTCTAGGAAATCAGGGTTTGCTTGAATAAACCCATGTGGAAGGAGCATCAAATTTTCCCTCTCTGCAGGGAAACAAAACCTCTGTACTTTATGCCTATCTCGTAGCTGTAAGTGTGTGAGATCAACAGTAGCAGCAGTAAGAGAAAATAAAATAAATAAATAAAAAAGAAAACCTAATCTAATAGGGTTTAACTCTTCTTTTGGAAGAGGCATCTCTCGGCGGCAGCTCAGCATTGCTCCAGGGAAATAATTATCTGAATTTCATTGAGAGGAGGTCTAGAAGGAAAACTTGTGAATGAATGATTGCTTCCATTTCAGGATGTGACAGCAATCTTTTGACTGGTTTCTGTGAAGACTCAAATTCTCCTTAATCCTGCAGAATATTAGACAGCAGAAGATTCTTCAAATTTGACCCTTTTTCAAAGCAGCTTTTCCTGTGTCTGTAACTATTTCTGCTGCATTGTCAGATCTTGCTTTCTACCCTCCTTATTTGAAACATTCATCCATATTGTCAGTTTTCAGGATCATGGAAAAGCAGGAGTGTTTGGCAACTCAAAGAGGCTAGTAAAAACCCATTTTCAATGTGTGGCATTTTTTCCAAAGTGGTCTCTTTTAAACACATCTCCTTGATGTTAATTTTTCTGAGATTTTCTGCTGATTTTCTAGAATAAGCAGTGCTTCCAATAAAGGGGATATATATTGGTATGTGAAACTGATGTTAATGCAATGAAGCACTTATGAGCATCTTGATATTCTGCAGGTTGCAGCTTTTTGGTATCAGGTAGCTATCGTCTGTCACAAGATGGCAAACTGAGAGAGATTTTCTGAGAGGGGGAAAAAAAAGCAGTAGGGAGGCAGAAGCACCGTCATTAAAATCCCAAACTAACAAAAGTTTACATTACTGTTTTTGAGGTTTTTGTTCAGGATATATTTCCTATGCAGCACAGTGTGCCCATGTTTGAGATTCCTGGATGCCCCCATAATTTATGTTCCTGTAAATTTTTGAAGGGTTCAGCAGGAGTGGCACAATTTTTTTGGAAAGTAAGATCTGGCACCCAGGTTCCCCCCTTGGTTTCAATGGGGAGAGGTGCTTCTGACTTTGGGTGTGAAGGATGACAACTGCATTGAGCATGATGAAACTCTTTTCCCCCTCTTGTTCTGTGCTGATTCTTCATTCATGGTGGTGTAGGATGTTATCCTGCTTAGTGCCCACAGCCCAACATCCTCAAACCTTCCTTTCTTCTACCTTTTTGTGGGCAAGTCCTGTCCAGTCAGGGGAAAAAGCCTGTTGTAAGAGAGCAAGAAAAGGAATGTGGTTTAAGTTTACAGAAGAAAATCAAGAGTAATGTGAAATTTCTATTAAAACCCCAAAATAGTAACAGGACAGAGTAAGAAGAAAATGAAAAATCATGAATTCATATTGATAACATACTAGTCCCTTGCCTTACCTTGCCTTCCCTCTCCATCCCTTCCTCCACACCCTTCCCTTCTCCTCTCCTGCCTCTGTTACACCAAGGAAACTAAATTATTGGGACTTAATTAGACTGTGTGCTGTATGGGGACAGCAGTGAAAGAGCTTCCATTCCCAAAATGTTGCTGAACTAGGAAATACAATTTATTTATAAGTGTTTCCATCTGTTCAGTGAAGCTAGGGAGGCTAGCAAAAGTTTCAGAAAAAAGGTTTAATTTTTTGTTTTTCTGGAGTAGTGAGGGGGTGTTGTAGAAATCTTTTCAGTAAAGGACAGTGAGATTTGAAGATAATACTTGTTTAACATCATGTTTACCTGTGGATACTTTTTAAGTGTCTCCTGAAAGAAACAACATTAAAAAAAGTATGAGGAGACCCAGAACCAAACACTATGCTTCTAACATGTATCTGTGCAAATACCAAAGTCCAGAAACTGAATACTGAATCCAGTCAGTGGTGGATATGCTGTTTCTATCAGTCTGTTGACATCAGCTCTGGAGACAGGAATCAGGCAAGCACCAGCCAATACAATGTGTACAGTGGGACCGTGTAGGATTGTGATCCTGACTGGAGCACAGGATAGGACACAGTTGGCTGGAAACCCTCAGAATGGAGGAAACATATCCAATTTGTTGTGTCCAATATGCACACTGGAATTTCAGTTCTTTCCGTCTGTTGCCTAACTTGTTAGAGTATTTCTCTAGCAAAGAACCACTTTTTGTTCTACTCCCACTTTCAGGGATAAATCTTAATTTTTAATTCATATAAAAATACTGTAAGGGTTTCATTGTGATTGTAATGGTATATTTCATCAGTGTTTTCAGCTTTAAGCTGAATCAAGGAATGTGCCACATGATGAATAAATTACCATGTGCTTTTCTTATAATAGTTGTGTTTCATCAGACGTTGAAAAATCAGATAGCTTCTGCAGTTCACTGAATTAACCTTTCATATACCACAACACACTACACAAAGCAAAACATTTTCCCCTGTCTTGGATACATTTCTGTAGTGTAAGTTGTCTATCTTACTGCTTTTTGGTAACTCTGCAGTGTATTTCTAGCACTTTCTACTGGAGCTAATTTAACAAAACTCCTTATGCTCAAAGGATGGAAGACAAACTTCCCAGCAGACTGTGGTAGCAAGTGCTAGACGCACAAGGGTGATTAAAGCACATCATAACTGATGCACAACAAACTGTATAACATATTGATTTCCTGACACAGAAAACTCATTTAAGAGGTACAAGTAAGAAACAGGAGAATTAAGCACAAACCTGTTCTTATTCGGAATGCATTGAGCACAACTGATTCTGACATCAATGTCTTTCTCTTGTAGACTTACAGAAATGGTTTGTCTTGGGGATGAAACTGAAAGATACTGTAAATGGCTTCAAAAAAATATGAGACCAAATGACACAAAGAAATTCACCACTGCTTTATGCCCCTTTGTTTCTTTAAAACATCTTGACAANAGTACAGGTACTGCCTACTTCCATGTGTAATTTGTTGTGTCAGCTTTATTCTGCTTTCTATAAACCATTTGATGCACTATAGCCAACCAAACAAAAAAACCACATAAAAAAACTTATGCAAAATAATTTTACAGTAATAACTTTTATTATGAGAAATTTTACCATTTAATTTCAGATGATGAAATAGGTTTCTGCATAATACATGAAAAAGGTGTTTCCATCTTTAAAATATATATGAGGTAAAATGATCCATCATTTGAATAGCCAGGATAAAATATTTCCAAGTGCACCAATGAATCTTGCCTAAATAAATGTATTTACTATTGACCTATTAATAAAATGTGTATTTCTAGTTATGAATATACAATTTAAAAAAATATTTATAGGTATTTTCTAAAACATATCCCCTAGGAAGGCTGCAAAAGAGTATTACTTCCTCAACAAACAAGAAGTAAGTATTGTTGAAAAGGAAGCAAACTGATATTCATGTAAGCATAATATTGCCACTTCCTACCTTATGATTAAAAATAAGAATAAATTGTTCCACCTGTAGCTCGTGATGATTGATCCCTTACTGATCTCAATTCTTTATGCATTGGCGACCCCAGTTCCCTTCTTCTTCTCAGTTTCAGCACTGAAGTACTCCTTTTCTTCCTCTCTGATGCCAAAATAACATAACTTTTTTTGTACAGGTGGCTCTAAACCATTCTGATAATCCCTTACATTTCTTCTTTCCTCTTTGTTTCTGGCTAAGAAAGGGTATGAATGGCCTGAGGTAACCAAGGTGATTAGCCAACAGACCTGTTAAACAGAGTGTACTGGTATTAAAATCACACCTTTCTCTGCTTCAGTGTATAAATTAGGGCCTTCTTAGGGTATGAGTTTATAGAAATTTCATACCTTTCAGACTTCAGCATCTATCAAATTTTCTTAAAAGATTTGAACAAGATATTCCAAACTTTTTGAAGACAGGTGCAGTCAATGACAATCAATATGGTGGCTGTGAAAAC
>VYZP01015208.1:0-29097 GCA_013400635.1 Hypocryptadius cinnamomeus | reverse complement strand
GAGGGATGTGTTAAATCCCCATTTTCTGAGGGTTTAGAATGGACCAGGACTGGCCTCTGTGGGGTTTCACCTGTGATTTGGGGGGGTTTGGGGAGATTTGGGGGGTTTGGGGGGCCAGGGCTGTCCCAAACATCAGGAGCAGCAGGCAGGATGAGGGAGGGATGTGTGAAATCCCCATTTTCTGAGGTTTTAGAATGGAAGGACTCATTTGAATGGACCAGGACTGGCCTCTGTGGGTTTCACCTGTGATCCTGGGGGTGATTTGGGGAGATTTGGGGGGCCAGGGCTGTCCCAAACATCAGGAGCAGCAGGCAGGATGAGGGAGGGATGTGTTAAATCCCCATTTTCTGAGGTTTTAGAATGGAAGGACTCATTTGAATGGACCAGGACTGGCCTCTGTGGGTTTCACCTGTGATCCTGGGGGTGATTTGGGGAGATTTGGGGGGTTTTGGTGGCCAGGGCTGTCCCAAACATCAGGAGCAGCAGGCAGGATGAGGGAGGGATGTTTTAAATCCCCAGCTTGGACACAGCCCCTCCAGCTCAGCTGATGTTCAAGGCAACATTTTGGGCCTTGATCCTTTAAAATGCAATTTTTGGCACAACCCCATCAGCTTTTGTTGCTCTGCTTGCCAATTTTCACAGCTTCCCAGGGATTTTCCATGAAAATTCTCCTTCTGCCCAGCAGGCCCCGCTCTGGGGCACTCCCCATGTGCTCAGCAGATTTATTTATGCTCTCTAATATATTAATAAGGAGCAGGGGTTTTAATTAAGTGGAAAAAAACCAAATCTGAATGAGGGAACAGGGGGAGGCTGGAAAAGGTGAGGCTGGGAAAGGTTTCACTTCTGGCTTTAAATGCTAGAAGCTTCTCTTCAGTGCCAGGTGAACATTTAGAGGCAGTTTAATATTTTTGGGGCAATTCCTGAGGTTTTAGAATGGACCAGGACTGGGTTGAATCCTTTCAGACTCCCAAATCTCACATTCCCTGGTCCACAAAATTTGTTTCTCCAGAAAGACACCACAAAGGGATTTTTCTGACTTCACAAACATTGTGAGCCACAAACAAAAATCAGAATTATGTCAAGTTTTCAGCATCCAAATTGTGCACATTTAAGAGGAAAAAAAGGACAGAAGACAGGTCAACAGCAAGAGCAAGGTGGGCTTTGAAGATTGAGCAGTTTATATTTTCAGGAGGTGGAGGGGGAGCCCATTCATGGCTTCATTTTGACAGAAATTGGCATTTAATACAACAGGAGATAGCAGGAATTCCCAGCCCTCATTACTGCCCTCAGCCTTTCCAAGGAGACAACCCCAGCATGCTCTGAAGCTGTTGCAACACCATTAATTTTATGGCATCTGAAGCAGCAGAAAATGACCAAATCTGGCTTTTCCTGACCTGAACCACAGAAAACATTTCAGTGATTAAATGCTGAAGACAGCCCAAGCCTTCTCCGTGCTGTCAGCAATAAAATGTAACAGCATCACATACCACAAATGAAATATTTGTGTTGAGAAGGCGGCCAGAGCAGCACATAAACCCGAGGCAGCACATTTTATTTATTTAACCAGCAAGCTGCCCACAAAACAAAGGCACCAGGTGCTGTGCCAAATGATTTAGCACTCACAAAACCCCTGCCTGTGCTGCCCACAGTGAGCACGGGGTGCAGCTGCAGCAGGAGCAGCATTTGCTGGGACCTAGAGCTGCCCAAAACGAGCAGTGCAATGCCCTGTTATCCTGATAAACCGAATTTAGGAGCTTAGAAATGCAGTGATGTGGTGCCTGAGCCTCTCCCAGGGGGAAGGGAGGGCTCCCAGCAGTTTTTCCCCCTTTTCAGGGCTCACCCTGCAGCAGGAATATCCAGGAGCACAGGGCTGGAATTTACCCCAACCCTGCCCAGGTGCTCTCCCTGGATATCAAAAATGCATTGCCCAAAACCTGCAGGGTTTTTCCTCATCCCACAGCTCCTCCAGCCTCTGCTGCCAAGGCCTGGCTTAGGGGGAACAGCCTAAGCTGGGCTGCCCAGGCTGTGCTGAGCCATCACTCACCTGGAACAATTCCTCAGGCAGGAATTCCATGCTGGAAATCCCAGCCCTGGTGTTGCTGAAGCCCAGGAGCTGCTGCTGGTGCCTCAAAATGTTCAGCAAACCCACAAATGAAAATGAGTTTATTTTCCATTCTATCTGGTCAAAAAGAAAAAAAAAAAAATTCCTTCCTGTGGTGACATCTCTCTCCCTAAAGAAAATCGAATTTCCAGGTTCCAAGGGGGTGGTTTGGTTGTGAATTAGTTCCATTTTCCTCTAAACACCCTTGGAAAAGAATTCTCCTTGTAACTAAACTCAGGAAAATCTGGAGTAAAAGCTCTGACTGCAAGGGAATTCCTCCCAAACAAAAATGCTGCCAGAAAAAAACAACTTTGCCCTCAAAACCCTCTCAGTGTTTCTTTCTCTCTGCAGACCCTCCCCTTCCATCTCAGCTTTTCATTGCTTTGTAAGGTTGTTTTTTTTTCACACTGCCCTCTATTAATCTTCCTGAAAATCAGGCAGCTGATCACAAACACAGAAAATCAAATTATCCACCAACGCCCTTCCCATCCACAGCACCTCCACCAGCACCCTCTGATGGGCACTTTATATCCACAGGGCCTCATAAGGATGAATGTCTTTTAATTAGACACAAACTGAGCTCATTTAGGGTTGTTAGAGGTGATCTGCAAATTTATTCAGCAAATAACAGCTTTTTGGACAGAGAATTTCCATGGAATATCAGCAGCCAGAGAAGCAGAGCCGTGTCCAGCACACACCAGGTGGGACAAAACCACACCAGGTGATTTTTGGATCATCTTTTCCTCACAGAGAAAGGAAAAAAAAAGGGCTGAAAATAGATTAATTTCACTTTTTCTTGCCATAATTTAGAATCCAGCAGGGAAAACAAAGCCTGGGTGTTGCCAAACAGAAGTGGAATTTTGTGGACAGGGGGAAGGTGAGGAGATGCCCGAACTCTCAGGAAGGTGAAATCCAAGAGCCTTTCAGCTCCAGACTAACCTGGATTTTCCCTACTGGAAAATTCCCCACTGGAAAAAAAAATTCCCCCATTTACCCACTGGAAAAAAATTTAAAAATCCAACTTTTTTACATCATTTGTCCTCACCCCACTGTCCAGCCCCTTTCCCTCAGCTCACAGCCAGCCTTGCACAGAACCTGGGACATCTCCAGCTCCTTTCTCTCCACCAGTTTTGTATTTTCTGAGGATTTTTTCCCAGATTTTGGGGAAAAAATGGGGAAAAAAACTTTTTTTTTTTTTTTTCCCCAGGCTTTGGGGAAAAATAGGAGAAAAAAAGGATTTTTTCCCGGGTTTTGGAAAAAAATGGGAAAAAAATCGATTTTTTCCCCCAGGCTTTGGGAAAAAATGGAAAAAAAAAAAACTTGGATTTTTTTTTTCCCAGGTTTTGGCGGGGGAAGAATATTTTTTTTTCAGGTTTTGGCATTTGGTTTTTGAATTTTTTCCAGCATAGGGACAGCGAGGAGGGACCTGGCAAGGGTAAAACCCAGCCTGGGGACATGGGGGAGGGACCTGGCAGGGTATAAAACCCAGCCCCGGGGACACCGAGAGACAGGGCTGGGACACGCTCACCTGGCTGCTCTCCTTGGCATGAAAAGCCAAAGTGATGTAGAGTTTTCTGCTGCTTTTAAGGAGAATTTCTCTTTCCCCTCGGATTCACCTGCATGAGGTGAGCAGTGCAGGGAGAAGCAGGGATTTGGGAAGGTTTTGTGGAAACGAGAGGAATATCAAGGGCTGAACCAGGGATTTGGGAATGTTCAGTGAAGAGAAGCATCAAGGGCTGAACGAGGGATTTGGGAATTGTCAGTGCAGAGAAGAGAACTATCAAGGACTGAACGAGGGATTTGGGAATGTTCAGTGCAGAGAAGAGAACTATCAAGGGCTGAACCAGGAATTTGGGAATGTTTGTGAAGTGTCAAGGCTGAACCAGGGGCTTTTGCTGCTCTCTGCTCCACAGGAATATTTTCAGCCCAGGCAGAGAGGAAGCTGCAGCTGCCTAGCGCAGGGTTAGTGTGACAGGTGACAGGTGACAACCTGCCCTGACGTTGGGGACTGCTGGAGGAGGAACACCCAGCCCCCCAGCCAGGGGCAGAGGAGCTCAGGAGAAACAGGGAAGGGACCAAAGGGACATCAGAGAGGAGCCGTGGAGCTCTGTGCTCCTGCAGAGCCTCCCAGAGGGATGGAGCCCGGCTGGGGCTGGAACAGCTCCCACCAGAGCCCACCTGGGCACGGCCAGGGGCTGCTGAGCCTGCCAGGGGACCCCAACCTGACGGTGCTGCACACCCGGGACGAGGAGCTGGCCAAGGCCGAGGTCGGGGTGCTGGGCACCATCCTGGCCGTGGCCACCGTGGGCAACGTGGGCGTGCTGCTGGCCATGTACCGGCTGAGGAGGAAGATGAGCCGCATGCACCTCTTCATCCTGCACCTGGGGCTGAGCGACCTGGGCGTGGCCCTGTTCCAGGTGCTGCCGCAGCTCCTCTGGAAGGTCACCTACCGCTTCCTGGGGCCCGACCCCCTCTGCAGGGCCGTCAAGTACCTGCAGGTGCTCAGCATGTTCGCCTCCACCTACATGCTGATGGTGATGACCCTGGACCGCTACCTGGCCGTGTGCCACCCGCTGCAGTCGCTGCAGCAGCCCAGCCGCCAGGCTTACACCATGATCGGGGCCACCTGGCTGCTCAGCTGCCTGCTCAGCCTGCCCCAGGTGTTCATCTTCTCGCTGCGGGAGGTACGCCCGGGCTCGGGGGTGCTGGACTGCTGGGCGGATTTCGGCTACCCGTGGGGAGCGCGCGTCTACATCACCTGGACCACGCTGTGCATCTTCGTGCTGCCCGTGGGCGTCCTCAGCGTCTGCTACAGCCTCATCTGCCACGAGATCTGCAAGAACCTCAAGGGCAAGACCCAGAGCGGTGCCCCTGGCACGGGGGGAGCCACGGTGGGTGCCCCTGGCGGCCCTGGCTCCGCGGGGAAGGGCGGGCAGCCCTCGCGGGTGAGCAGCGTGCGCACCATCTCCCGCGCCAAGATCCGCACGGTGAAGATGACCTTCGTCATCGTGGCCGCCTATGTCACCTGCTGGGCGCCCTTCTTCAGCGTGCAGATGTGGTCAGTGTGGGACCACGATGCTCCTGATGATGGTGAGTGGTGAGGGGAGTGGGGCACAGAGCTCTGGGAATGCCAGGAATGCAGTTGGGTTTTTAACAAATAAGAGCTGTCTGTTGTCATTTAAAAATAAAAATCACGGGGAAGGCTACAGCCTTCCCCCTCTGTAATGCATAAAATTTCCTCCCCTGTAAATGTATAAAATACAATACAGGTTTCCTCCTCTGTAATGCATAAAATTTCCTCCCCTGTAAATGTATAAAATACAATACAGGTTTCCTCCCCTGTAATGCATAAAATTTCCTCCCCTGTAAATGTATAAAATGCAATACAGATTTCCTCCCCTGTAAATGTATAAAATACAGTTTTCAGAGTCAGATCGTTCCTTTCAGAAAAAACCACTGAGAAGTGACGATTTCTGGCCATCATCCATAGGGATGTGCTAAGACATCTTTGCCTCATGTGTGTATTTCCTCTCCTCCGGGAATTTTCAGAGGTTTCAGAAGTGGATTTCCGAGTTCATATCTTGAATTTTTTTTCCCTGTGAGTCTTCAGTTAGTTTTCCTAACTACTGAAGTAGTACTACTAGTACTACTACTAGCAAAAAGGACTTCAGCCAAGATTGGAAGTCCTCTGGGAGATGCTTTGGGCAGCAGAGAGGCTGAAGGAAAGCCCAAAGCTGCTGGGTCTCACCTCTCAGAGGATGTGCTCCAGCACATTGGCAGAACCTGGAGGGTTCTGGCTCTGCCAGCTTTCCATCCCCCAGGAATGCCAGCGGGACGGGAACGTGAGCCAGGAGAGCCCCCAGCTCTGCCCACCCTGCCCAGCCCCTGGGGATGTTTCACCTCTCTCTCTTGCCTCGCCAGAGTCCACCAACGTGGCTTTCAGCATCACCATGCTGCTGGCCAGCCTCAGCAGCTGCTGCAACCCCTGGATCTACCTGTTCTTCAGCGGGCACCTCCTGCAGGACGCCGGGCGCTGCCGGGGCTGCTGGGGCCGGCCCCGGGCCGGGCTGCGCAGACCCAACTCCACGGGGAGCCTGTGCAGCAGGAAAACCACGATCCTGAGCCACAGCCACCAGGCCGGGGTCCCCCTGCACGGGGACAGCGCCAGGGAGCTGTACCCGCCCTGCGACGAGGGCGTGACAGAGTCGGGCACGCTCTAGGCTGCAGCGGTGGCAGCTGCGACACCGCCAGGTGTGACACCGCCGGGTGTGACACCGCCGGGTGTGACACCGCTGGGTGTGACATTGCTAGGTGTGACATTGCCAGGTGTGACATTGCCAGGTGTGACACCGCCAGGTGTGACATTGCCAGGTGTGACATTGCTAGGTGTGACATTGCTAGGTGTGACATTGCCAGGTGTGACACCGCCAGGTGTGACACCGCCAGGTGTGACATTGCCGGGTGTGACATTGCCAGGTGTGACATTGCTAGGTGTGACACCGCCAGGTGTGACACCGCTGGGTGTGACATTGCCAGGTGTGACACCGCCAGGTGTGACACCGCCAGGTGTGACATTGCCAGGTGTGACATTGCTAGGTGTGACTCCGCTCGCTGTCGCTGCAGAGCGCGGCTCTCCCCACCTGGTGGCACCGCGTTTTGCACAAACCGCGCTGTTTCACCCAGAAAAGCGTCGCGTCCGCCTTGTCCTCGCTGCCGTGTGTGCGGGGATGGACAGAGCCCCTCCGGCCGCTGCCTGACCACAGCATCCACCCCCACCCGTGTTAGGGAAACCTCTGGCTGCAACCTCCAGGAACAGGGGATCCTGCATCCTTCGGGATCAGGGGATCCTGCAACCTCCGGGAACAGGGGATCCTGCATCCTTCGGGATCAGGGGATCCTGCAACCTCCGGGAAGGGATCCTGCATCCTTTGGAATCAGGGGATCCTGCAACCTCCGGGAAGGGATCCTGCAACCTCCAGGAAGGGATCCTGCATCCTCCAGGATCAGGGGATGCTGCCTCCTTTGTGAGGAGNCTTCGGGAAGGGATACTGCATCCTTCAGGAACAGGGGATCCTGCAACCTCCGGGATCAGGGGATCCTGCAACCTCCGGGAACAGGGGATCCTGCATCCTTCGGGATCAGGGGATCCTGCAACCTCCGGGAACAGGGGATCCTGCATCCTTCGGGATCAGGGGATCCTGCAACCTCCGGGAACAGGGGATCCTGCATCCTTCGGGATCAGGGGATCCTGCAACCTCCGGGAAGGGATCCTGCATCCTTTGGAATCAGGGGATCCTGCAACCTCCGGGAAGGGATCCTGCAACCTCCGGGAAGGGATCCTGCAACCTCCGGGAAGGGATACTGCATCCTTCAGGATCAGGGGATCCTGCAACCTCCGGGAAGGGATCCTGCAACCTCCAGGAAGGGATCCTGCATCCTTTAGGATCAGGGGATGCTGCATCCTTTGGGATCAGGGGATGCTACATCCTTTGCGATCAGGGGATCCTGCATCCTTTGGGAAGGGATCCTGCATCTTTTGGGATCAGGGGATCCTGATCCTTCGGGAACAGGGGATGCTGCATCCACAAAATCCTCCAGGAGGGAGCGGGGTTTTGTGTTCCCAGCTGCCAGCAAAGCAGCCGGAGCACGGCGGGCGGCAGCGCGGCTCCATCTGCTCCAGAGCCGCCGCCGCTTCCTCCTCTCGCATCCTCGGGGCGTTGCTGGCCGAGCAGACAGCGGGGACAGAGCTGTCCCCCCGCGGGGCTGCAGAGCTCCTCTGGCCTGGAACTGCCCCCCCCGCCACCTCCCCCGGGCCAGGGACGGGGCTGTCGCGTCCCCCGGTGCTGGACACAGCTGTCCTGCACCACGCTGTGCCCACTGGAGCGCCCCAAATGTGGCACTGGCACCCCCGAGGAGCTGCTGGGAGCAGCCCTGGCCCTGCTCCAGCTCAGCCGGGCACATCCTGCTCCCCCCATGCCCTCTTCCCATCAGCTCTGCTCCAGCCCCATCCCGTGCTCAACATCTGCTGCATCCCAGGGAGCTGCTCTCACCCTGCTGCTGCTTTTGGCTGATTTTGCAGGGATCAGGGGCCCAAACCCACCCGGGGCTCGGGGAGCAGGGAACTCGGCTCCCCTGCAGTCCCAGCCTGGCCCCTGCCCTGCTCCCAGGAGCTGTTTTGTGCAGGAATAAATCATGGATGAGGCAGGAAAGAGCACCCATTAGCTCAGCTGAGCTCAAAAGCTGCTGAGGGAGGTGTACAGGTGTCCCAGCAAAGGTTCCAAATTCCCTGCGAGCCTTGGGCATTATTCCTTCCACTATCACAGGCTAAAGCTGAAAAAATAAAACATTAAAATATTTTGAAATCTTCAATATTTTTGCTTTTTAATCACCAGGCATTTGAATCAGATTTCTCAGAAGCTTCCTCTCACTGGTTTTGGCCTCACCTCCAGTGCCACAATCACACCTCTCCTGGGTTTTCCAACGTTACCCAGGAATTGTTGGGGTTTTTGGAACATTTTCCTTCACGTGCCCTTCAAGCTGGGCCAGATCTGCACCACAAGGTCATGAAAGCAGGAGTGCCTGGCTCCCCCTGCCACTGATCAATCCCAAATCAATTGTCTCACAACCTTTCATTAAATCACAGCATTGCTGAGCCTGTTTAAAACACACTTGGGGCAGCTCCAGCCCTGAGGAAAGGGAGGCAGCAGCTCCATCCCCCTCCCAGAGCTCCCACTGGAGCACTGTTCTCATTCCCAGGCACTTTGGAAGTTTATTTCTGGAAAATTCAGACATAACAAAATGCAGAGTGAGGAGCAGGGACATGGCCCAGGTGGGGAGAGACCATCCCCAGCACCTGGAGGGGGGACAAAACAGGGAAAGCAAAAGGTGGGAGACAGGGAGAGGGGAAAGCCAGTGCAAAAACTGTATTTAAAAGGATTTTATGAGGCTGATGAGCAAAACAACAACACCGAGAGGAGCTGTCAGCCAGCTCAGTGCAGGTTTGAGGATCACTGCATCTCCCTCCCTGAACTGCCCATTTTGAGAGGCAAGGAGAGAATGTTTCTTTTGCTTTCATGAAATGAGGGGAAAAGGGCCATGACACAGAAGTGCAGAGCTGATTCCAGCCTGGCTGGGAGGAGCCTTCCCCTGCCCCACCCCGCAGCCCTCAGCAACAGTGGAGCCTTTAAGGAAAAGCCAAGGAAGCTGTGCCTGCGGGTCGGGGTGGTACAAGTGCTGCAGCCCGTGCCAGGCAGTGCCCCAGGGGAAGGGGACAGTGCCAGCTGTGCAGCTGCTGGGGGCTCTGGGCACATCTGAGCAGCAGCACCCTGGTGTGGCAGCTTCACCCTGGTGTGGCAGCTTCACATCAGTGTCACAGCTTCACCTCGGTGTCACAGCTTCACCTCGGTGTCACAGCTTTACCCTGGTGTCACAGCTTCACCTCGGTGTATTCCACACCCTTGGATGCCCTGGGGCTGGAGAAGGGCCAGAAATGTGTTTTCCTCTTCTTTGGGTCCACGTTGACATAATCCATCCCAGTCTTCACGTTCTCGTAGTCCTGGGCAGAGCCTGGCTCGTGGCCTTTCCCTGGGAACACCAGGGATGTGTAATTGATGTTTTCCCCTGAGCCACGGCCCTGCAGGAGCAAAATGAAGCCCAGGTCAGGCCCCAGCACCCACCCAGGAGCATTTGCCCTCGATCCCATGCACCAATTCAGGCAATCATGGAATGGGTTGGGCTGGAAGGGACTTTATGGCCATCCCATTCCCCCTGCCATGGCAGGGACACCTTCCACTGTCCCAGATTGCTCCAAGCCCCATCCAGCCTGGCCTTGGGCACTGCCAGGGATCCAGAGGCAGCCACAGCTGCTCTGGGCACCTGTGCCAGGGCCTGCCCACCCTCAGAGAGAAGATTTTGTTTCCTAACTTTCCTAAAGTGCCCAGGGATGCTTCCCTCTGAATGGGGGACACTGGAATGCTGCATGTGACAGGGGACAACAACCACCCCAGCCCTTATCTACGGAATTTCAATGTGGTTTGATGGATTTGCCCCTCCTGATGCTGCTCCAGAGCTGGACACAGCACAAGCTGGGCTGGGGATGACTTTCCTGTGGTACCTGAGGGCAGGAAGGGTCGTCTGAGTCCTCTGAGGAGTCTGAAGATGTGTCACTGCTCCCTTAAAAACACAAAACATTTACTACCCCAGCACTTCCCAGAGGGTTACAGGGAAAAAAATGATCAAGGGAGAAAAAGCAAACATGCTCAGAAGTGCAAATTCTGATCCACAAAGCACCAGTTTGATCCTTCCCAGCCTCACTTCCAAGGGAGAAACTGGAAGGGAGAGCCCAGCTGGGTGGGAGCAATGGGAACAGGAGGCAGCTCCTGCTTGGCCCTTCTCCCACCCCTGCTCCCACCCTGGGATGTCCAGAGCTCATAAGGAAGAGACATCACTCAAATGGTACCCAAAAATTCCCATCCCTGTGCCAGGACAATGCCCCATTGCTGCAGAGCCCCTTACCTGCATAGGCTGGTGATGGTTTTTGTGCCTCAGGTTGTTTTTGTACCCCGGGTTGTTTTTGTGCCGTGTCCCCTCCTGGTGCTGAGGCTGGAGCTGGGGTGGGGTGAGGGCTGGGATGCTCCCCAGGGCTGCTGCTCTCCTGCATCCTGCAGGAATGCTGGGCTGTGACCAAGAGGAGAGTGAGCCCTGGTCCCTGCTGTGCCCAGAGCACCCCACCCTGCTCCAGCAGCCCCAGTGCAACCAGCCCACCCCAAAAGAATGACTGCTGTGCACTGCAGCAGGCTCATATCCATCAATTCAATTACTGAGATGATCCAGGGCCCTGTTCTCCCCCCAGGAGAGGCTCCAGTGACAAATCACAGTGTCAGGGCCTCTTCTTGCAAGTTTGGAATGATTTTGACCCAAAGCAGAGCTGGGCTCTGTGCAAATGTGAGCAGCAGTTGGTGTGAAAGAATTCCCTGCTAGAAATCGCAGCTTCATCTGAATTAATACTCTGTGAGCTGATTCTTGGTATTTTCCCAGCACTTTACTAAAAGAGCAATAGAAGAAAATGGTTTAGAAGCAACACAAGGTTGTACAACGCTCACTGATGTGTACAACCATGTCACCCATGTCACCACAGCTCCCAGCCAGCCCAGCCCAGCCCTGCCCTGCCCCTTTCCCATCCCACACCCACCCCAAACCAGGAAATCACCAGGGAAAGCCATTTTTTAATTACCAATTTTCCTGCTGAGCATGGTGTAAAGGGTCAGCAAGAGGAGAGGGTAGAGTATCAAGGTGACAAGTGAGGTGACAGCAGGAATCCAGCTGGAGCAGAGAAAACCATTCAGTCTCACTGAAATCACCAAATTCTTTTCAATCCCCCCATGGCTTCAAGGCACATTTTAGACTCAGGTTTGCTGATAGCTTTGAGTTTTGCTTTTTGGTTTTGGGGTGATGTGGCCCAAAATGTGAGGCTTGGTTTTCAAGAATGATTTGAGTTCCTTGCCCCTCGTTTTTGGGGCCTGTCCCCAGAAGGGTTTTCAAAAGCCTCCAGGGGGGGAATGTGGTGCTGGAGGGGAGAGAGACACGACAGATATGATGGAATTCTAGAATTATGGAATGATGGAGTGGGTTGGAACCTTTGAAGGTCACCCCCTGCCATGAGCAGGGACATTTTCAGCCAGACCAGGCTGCTCAGAGCCCCATCCAGCCTGGCCTGGGGTGGTCCCAGGGGTGCTGTGAAGGGCTCTGTGCCCCAGGGTGCTGCACTCACCATGCACAAAGGCTCATCCTCCTGCTGAGGCGTCTCCAGGGCCTGGGGGGACACAGACAGGCAGCAGGACCTGCTGGCAACCAAAAAAATGGTCCCACTGGGCCTCACGCTGCTCCACACGAGCTGGAGATCAGGCTCAGCGCTTGGAAGCAGTGGTTGGATGTTGCAGATGTGAAATAAAGGGTTTTTATTTTATCCCAGCCCTCCCCCTGTGAGAATCCCTCTGGTTCACACCCTCACAGAGCCACAGGCTGTCCCTTATCACTGAATTAATGGCTTTATACATGCTCATATCTGAGACTTGTCTGGACTTTCTGGGCTCCACCACAAGAGAACTGAAATTTGTTCTTCTTGCTTTAATCCTCTCTCATGGTTCTTTTTTTTTTTTTTTTCTCTTTTCAATCCACCAAAAAGAAGGGGAAAAAAAAAAAAAAGGAAGAAAACTACAAGATGAAGAAAAAATATCCATGGAAAAAGTAACCAAAGGAAGGTCATGCGCTGGTGTGAGACTCTTGCATCAGTCAAGGTCCAGACAGAAATATCAGAGGCTTTCCAACACCTCAGTGTCTGAAACACCTCGGATTTAATACTGTGAGAGCTTCAATCCTACTGAGGTTAAGAGGGTTTAAGGCAGAAAATCACAAAACACCAATGCCTGGGCTGGGCCCCTTGGCTTGGGACTTCTGGCCATAACACTCAAGAGATTTATAATAAAAGATAGGGGTGTTCATTTTGTAAAAATAGCAGTGGGCTGTTCCTTTTGTGAGCTTTCACTTGCAAAAAAGCACTTTAAATCCTCTCTCAGTGTTATACATTTGCTATTTATAAATGGCTGATAGGGAGAGATCTTCAGCTGAGGCTTTGATACAGTGATTAAAGCAGCCATGATAATTTGATTGATAGACTGATGGATAAATTGATAGAGCAAAGGCATTATCCATCCTGTGGAGCAGATTCTATCATTTCCTCTATGACACATTTCTGAGCCTAATTCATCAAAAGCTTGTCTGATAACCACCAATCTCCTGCAAAATTCCACTCAGGCAAACAGTTTGATGACTGCCAAGCTGAAGGTTCATTTTTTGCAGAAATGTTCCCCCTCCCTTACTGAATAAATCTGTCCCCAAATATCCTTCTCAAAGGGCTGCCACTCTTGAAAGGCTCATTTCCTACTGTGGGGCAGGAGACGCTGCTGCAGCAGCAGATAAGGATCTGAAAAACGAGCTGTTCAAAAGGAAATTGCAAAATAAGCCCCAAATCCAACTATCAGCAGCTTCTGTGCCGAGGTGGGTACAGCGAGATGGAGGCACAGATATCAGGTGGGTATCAAAAAATCTGATTTGAGACAGCAGCCACTGGGAGCCTGGCACCAAATGTGCTTTTTTGGGGGCCTCAGAGAACTTCTGTGAGCCTGCAGCCTCCAGGACTTCAACTCTTTCTCAAGAAAACGCTGAAATCAAGGCTTGCAGGGAGCTGCTCCTCGGCCGGGCAGCGAGGGTCAACCTGAGGCATCTGCGCTGGGCTAAACATGAGTGAAAGCTCCAGAATGCCCCAAATTATTTTAATCCCACTTGAGCAAGGCCCAGCTGGCTCGCTGGAGCTCAGGATGTCACCAACACATGCCCAGGGGGATTCCCAGCCCAGCTCTGCTCCCGCTGTGCCACCCTCTGCTTCCCGCGCCATCACACCCGGAGCGCGGTGCCCAACGCGGGCTTACCTGGGCTCAGAGCTTTCCAAGCTTCTCCTCCCCACGGTTTGGGGCAGCTGGGGCCCTGCAGGCAGAAGGATTTGGGGCTGTTTCAGCAGGGTTTGGGGCTGTTTCAGCAGGATTTGGGGCCGTTTCAGCAGGGTTTGGGCGCAGAGCGGGGTCTGGCAGCGCGGCGGTGCCGGATGCGGTCACGCTCTACCCCCAGGTCAGAGGCACCAAGGAGCCCAAATGAGTTCCATGACACCTCCCCTCTGTCAGCAGCCTCATTTAAATATATTGGGGTGTTTCTCTGCTGTTCTGCAGCTGTTTTGCTGCTGCACCCCTCCATCAATTCTCTGTCCTCCAGCAGCTTTGTTCCAAAATTCAGCTGAGCTTCCTTGGAGCCAAGCGGTGCTGGGGGAGCTGTGCCCAGCTCAACTCAGCTGCCACCCAAAACGAGCTCTGGGCGCTTCCAAGCAAACATTTTCCACAGGGATGAAGCATTTTACACCACCTGGCTCCATGGCTGCTGGGGGTGGCTGGGCCTCCACCTGCCCACACTCTGGAAAATGTTCTGCAAGCTTTGGGGTGCAAGCAGCAGCCTGGAAAATCCCATCCTGAGAGTTCCCAGGAGGTTTGGGGAGTGCTGGCTGCTGGTTCATAGGAACTGTGGGGTTTGTAGTTCTGGAGGCGCCCTGCAGCAGCCCAGCCTCGTCCCTGGCAGAAAGAATCAACAAATTCCCTTTTCTTCGAGGTTCCTGACTCATGGGGACGGTGCCTGCTTGCCTTTCAACATCTCCACCAGCCCACAGCAATCCTGTCCCAGGGATATAACATCCCAAAGAATCCCCCTGGATTATCTAAGAGCAAAAAGAAGATTTCGAAAAGCATCACCTACCCCTGGAGCTGCATCACAAGTTGGGGTCACGTCCCAAGTTCCCCTCCATCCCTGGGACTGCTCCCACCAGCTCCATCATCAGATGTTGGTCCTGCTCTCCTCACAGCTGCTGCACCCCAGGTAAATATTTTGGGGTTTATTTAACTGAAACTTGCTTTTTTGTTGATTTTTTTTCAGGTGAGAGTTTGCTGCTGCAGCACTTTCAAGTGCTCGGTGGTGGATAAACAGATTAACAGGTGGGAGAAGTGTCTGATAAAGGCAGGAAAAAAGGGTTTTTTACAAAACACTGCTGGGGCACGGTGTGAATCAGCCAGGGCAGTGGCTCCACTAAAGGAAATGTGTAAGAAGGAACACAGATAACACATTTTTAGCCGAAGAACAGGTTTTTTAAACAAGGAAAGTGCTTCACACAGAGCTAGTGAGAGGTATTTTTTCTACCCAAGGGGCAAAAACATATTTCTGATCCAACTGTGTGGCCCTGGAGGGGTGGGACACAGCTGGGGACAGCCCCTGCCTGGCAGAGGCCATTCCTTTCTTACCAGGCTGGAATATTGCAGGAGCTGGGGTCACCTTTCCTCAATTTCTCCAGAGCAGCACAGGCTGGCCCTGCCAAGCTGAGCGGCACCAAGGTGTGGAAATTGGGCATCTCCTCCCTCTGCATCCCACACATTGAGGTACAGCTGGAATATGTATGAAACAAAGCCTTTTTGGCCCAATTTTCTGTGCAAATCCAGCCCAGTTGCTCCCAAAACATAGAGAAAAAAATCCCACCACTTTGTTCTACTTGAAATAACAATTTTGAAGTGCTCCTAAGAGTCGAGCTTTTAAAATTGCTTCTAAAATAATTCAAAAGTCAAAATAGATTTGCTTAGCTGCAAAAATTTCTAAATGAAAGCTCTGGCCTCGTTATGACTTTCATCTTCCTATTTTAATGCTGAATCCGCTGCAAGGAGTTTGCAGATTATGATGATCCAATTGGGGAATCTTTTCCACAAAATAAACTATTTCACTTAAAGTGTTTGGCATGTCTGTGCTGCTGCTCACCCTCACATTTATCTCCAAAGCCCAGTGACCCTTCAGGCTGGGTTTTCTGATAGGATTTTCAGGTTATAAACCATGTCTGGAACAATCCACTTGCTGTTTTCAGCTTATCTGGCACTTGCTGCAGCTGCTTTTGTTTTAGGAAGTTTCTTTCTAATCCATGAATATGTGATTAGGACAAGGAGGGAGGCTGGTACATTAAACTGCATCTCAAAAGGGGAAATAGAGAATAAATTTGTATAAAAGCCACTCGTTAAAAAAAATATTGCAGCATGGGGGAATGCAGGGAATTTTCATTTGTTTTGAAAAAACAGCTGCATTTGCCATCGGCATCAACTGTGCTGTACCCAACGTTTTCCTGCTCACATCGAGAAATATTTGATGGATTTTTTAAAGCTTAATCTGCCCACAAAGCTGGGGAGAGAAGAGGCCTGGCAGCATCTCCAGGGATGGGGACACAAGATCCCGGTGACAGCAGGACGTGACTCAGCTGTCCCCAGACACCCTTGGTACCTGTGCCTCACAGATGAGGACTTTAATTTCCGGGGCGAGGGCTTTAATTAGATAAAATTTAATTAGATAAAACAGACTCGCTGGGACAAACAAAAAATTGATTAGCACAGTGTTAAAGCCTGTTAATCACGTGAATGGGGCTCGCTGAGCAGAACACCCCCTTTAGCACCCAAAACCATGCCAAAACCATGGAAAATAAGGACAGCATGGAAAAGAAGGGCCTGGGAGATGGTGGCGGCAGGAACACCCTCGCCTGCCCCCACCAACCTCCCCCCATGTCTGAAGGCTTTATTTGTTCATCAGCATTTTCTGTTTGCACTCGCTGAGGCTTTAATGAGGCGCCGGTCCTGGGTAAAACAGAACTCCCAGGGGATGAGCCCATTAGCGCCAGCAGAGCACCAGGGAGCCGTCTCCCATGGAAAGCTGCTCCTTCCCAGCCTTTGGAAGGGAAAGCTGAGGATTTCCGAGCTGTTCATCACCACTAATTAGTCTTTGCCTTTTAAAATTAGGTCGGTGGCCGATGGTACGAACACCTCCCTTCCCTGCAGCTGCCGGGCTTTGGGGCACCCCACGGCCACGGGCAGCTCCCTGGGGCAGGGCTGTGGGGTGAAGGAGAAGGGAAATGTTCCTCCAAAGCATTTTGGGGGGTTTCCACCAGTGGGTAAGGAGCTGGTGCTGGGATGAGAAACGGTGCTGGGATGGAGACCCCGTCCTGCTCCTCTGTGGGATCTCCACTGCCCCAAAATCAGCCAAACCCGCCCCTACTCAGCTCCCACAGGCCCCCCAGTGCCGTCCTCACCCAGAAAAGCAAACGTGACCCCGGAGCGCCTGCTCAGCCTCGCCTGGGCCGTGGCTAGTGATTCATTGTGGGTGCCCGAGCCCGGTGTTGACTCTGGCAGGGCTGTTATCGAGCTTGGCACCGTGGGTATAAGAGCGGCACTGTGGCGGGCACAGCCACCATCCACGCCATGAGGCGCCTGCTGCTCCTCGCCGTGCTCTGCCTGGCCCTGGCCAGCACCCTGAGGAGGTAAGGGGGTCCCCCCGGGTCCTCCAGGGTCTGGGGGGTTCATTGCCAGGGCTGTGAAGGGTGGCAGAGCTCAGCCTGGGCACCCCGCGGCTGTGCCGGAGCGGTGGCACCACGCTGGGATTTCTGGGTGCCCCGTCCCTCTGGGCAGAGCCTGGCAGCAGCAGGAGGGGCTGTGAAGGGGTTTGTGCAAGCAGGGAGGGCAGAAAGAAGCAGCCTGGATTCCCCTTGGCTCTGCTGGCCCTGCCCAGCCCCAAGGGCCTTCCCCTCGGTGGCACCGAGCTGCCCGTGCTGTCACTGCCAGGGCCTGGGCACTCTCCTGCCAGCTCTGACCTTGATTTCCTGTGCCCTCAAACACATCCAGTGCCCCTCTTCTGCTGTGCCTCAGCTGGAAATTGTTCAGGGGGGAGATGTGGGCTCTGAAACTCCATCCTGGCAGTGCCAGGAGCCTCAGGGTGGGCACAGGATGTGGGCAGAACCCATGGGAGTGACCAGAACCCTGGGGGTGGGCAAAGGACTTGGGCAGCACCTCCATGAGTGACCAGGAGCCTCAGGGTGGGCACTGGACATGGGAAGCACCCACAGGAGTGACCAGAACCCTCAGAGTGGGCACAGCACTCACGGCAGTGCCCAGCACCCTCAGGGTGGGAACAGAATGTGGGCAGCACCCAGCGGAGTTCCTAGCACCCTGAGGGTGAGCACAGCAGCCACAGCAGTGCCCACGACCCTCAGGGTGGGCACAGCACCCAGGGCAGTGAGCGGGCCCTCAGGGTGGGCACAGCACCCTCAGGGTGGGCACAGCACCCAGGGCAGTGAGCGGGCCCTCAGGGTGGGCACAGCACCCTCAGGGTGGGCACAGCACCCACAGGTGGGCACAGCACCCAGGGCAGCGACCGGGCCCTCAGGGTGAGCACAGCACCCAGGGCAGTGACCAGGCCCTCAGGGTGGGCACAGCACCCTCAGGGTGGGCACAGCACCCAGGGCAGTGACCGGGCCCTCAGGGTGGGCACAGCACCCTCAGGGTGGGCACAGCACCCAGGGCAGTGACCGGGCCCTCAGGGTGGGCACAGCACTCACGGGTGGGCACAGCACCCACGGGTGGGCACAGCACCCAGGGCAGTGACCGGGCCCTCAGGGTGGGCACAGCACTCACGGGTGGGCACAGCACCCACGGGTGGGCACAGCACCCAGGGCAGTGACCGGGCCCTTCCCCGCAGGGTGCCCCTGAGCCGGCGCCGCTCGCTGCGGAAGCTGCTGCGGGACCGGGGGCAGCTCTCGCACCTCTGGAGGGCCCGGGACGGGCCGGACGCGAGCAGCGAGGACTGCGCCGCCTTCTCGGAGACCAACGAGCCCCTCATCAACTACCTGGACGTGAGCAGGGAGGCACAGCGGGCTGGGAGCACCCGCAGTTTGCCCGGGCAGTGCCCGCGGCCCAAGCGCTGCCCAAGCCCCGCGGTTCCAGGCAGTGCCCGGCGTGCCAGGGCTCGCTGCCTGCCCGGCCCTTTGTCCCCGGGGATGTGAGGAGGAAGACAAGGGAGGGCATTCATTCAGCCAGCCCCTCTGTCCTTGCCACGCTCTGCCCGCCCCCCTGGGGACAGATTTTCTCCAAAATTCAGGGCAGAGCCCACCACAGAGGTGAAGGGAGCTCCCCAGGAGAATCCCATTCCCCAGTTCCCCTGTCCCCAAAGCTCCTGCCTGGTGACGAGGGTCCCCTCAGTGCCCAGCCGTGCCAGGAAGAGGCAGAGCCTGTACCCAACATGCTGCCTTTTGTCCTCAGTCCCCATTGCTGTTCCTTAAATATTTGTCTCCTTTATTCCACCTGGCACTGCACAGATCAAACACTGAGCCCCATCCGTGCCCTGCAGACACCCAAGGCTCTGTTTTGTTGGCATTTCTGGCTGTGCTGGTGGCTCACGGTGCTCTCTGCCCCCATCTTTGGCAGATGGAGTATTTTGGGCAGATCTCCATCGGGACACCCCCCCAGAATTTCACCGTGGTGTTTGACACGGGCTCCTCCAACCTCTGGGTGCCTTCTGTCTACTGTGTCAGCAAAGCCTGCGGTGAGCCCCTGACCCCAGAGAGGCCACGGGCCACCAGCCCCAAGGCCATGGGGACCCTCCTAACAGAGGTGATGGAAATCCAGGGGTGAAAGCAGGGGGCGACAGCTCAGCAGGGAACAAACGTGGCTTTTTGGGGCTCTCAGTGATCAGCCAGCCCCAGAGGAACCAGAGCATCCCCAAGTAGCCCCAGGGCTGCCCCAGAGCCCAGTGGGAATTGGGGAATGGGGCTGGATCCTGCAGGGAGTTGGGGGATGGGACTGGATCCTGCAGGGAGTTGGGGAATGGGGCTGCATCCCACAGGGAGTTGGGGAATGGGATTGAATCCTGCAGGGAATTGGGAAATGGGACTGGACCCTGCAGGGAATTGGAGAATGGGACTGGATCTCTCAGGGAGTTGGGGAATGGGACTGGATCCTGCAGGGAATTGGGGAATGGGACTGGATCCTGCAGGGAATTGGGGAATGGGACTGGATCCTGCAGGGAATTGGGGAATGGGGCTGAGCCCACAGGGAATTGGGGAATGGGACTGGATCCCACAGGGAACTGGGGAATGGGACTGAACCCACAGGGAATTGGGGAATGGGACTGGATCCCACAGGGAACTGGGGAATGGGACTGGATCCCGCAGTGCCGTGGGGCTGCTGCTGGCTGTAACCAGGGACAGCAGTGCTCATCTTGGGACTCATTAAATGCTGCTGATCCTGCTCCCCCTAAAAGCCCTTGCACCCTCCATCAGATTTAAATGGGAGAGGTTTTCTCCCCCCTCAAAACTCCAGCATGTCCCTCAGCAGAGTCCCCATAACCAGGAGTTTTGGTGACGCCACGCTGCACCATCATTCCGCCTCACTGGGGGCTCCTGACAGCTGTGGCAATGCAAAAAAATGACATTTCTGGTGACAGATCCCATCTTCTTCCCCAGCTGAGCACACCAGGTTCCAGCCAACCCAGTCCAGCACCTACCAGGTGATAGGGACCCCCTTCTCCATCCAGTACGGCACCGGGAGCCTGACGGGGATCATCGGATCCGACCAAGTAGCCGTGAGTGACCGTTGGGTGGCCCTGCTCTGGACAATGTGCCTGGGACTTGCCCACGAGCTCGGCCCCCCCATGGAACCCCCTCCTCCCTGCAGGTCGAGGGTCTGGCTGTGAGCAACCAGCAGTTTGCAGAGAGCATCAGTGAGCCCGGAAAAGCCTTCCTGGATGCTGAGTTCGATGGGATCCTGGGGCTGGCTTATCCCTCCCTGGCCGTGGATGGGGTCACCCCTGTCTTTGACAACATGATGGCCCAAAATTTGGTGGAGCTGCCCATTTTCTCTGTCTACATGAGCTCGTACGGACATGGCTTTGCTCTGGGATGTTGCTTGGAGTCTGGCATTGCTTTGGGGAGCAGGAGGGGCTGCTAAAATACAGATATTTTACTGAGATAGTGAAGGGGGGTTTGGTACCAGATTGAGCATCGCAGACCTCTGGCCTTGCAGCATTTGTGGGGAGAAAGTTAGGGTAAATTCATGCTAAATGGACAAAAATCCCTCATGTGTCTTCCTCCTCCTCCTCCCTGCAGGAACCCTGACTCCCCCCAGGGAGGAGAGGTGCTTTTTGGGGGCTATGACACCTCCCACTTCACGGGCACCCTGAACTGGGTGCCAGTCACCCAGCAGGGCTACTGGCAGATCCAGCTGGACAAGTGAGTGGTGCTGGGCAGGGAGGGAGGGCAGGGCAGGGCTGGGCTGGCAGAGCATGACAAATCCCTCCTGCTCCTTCTCCCCTCTTCCAGCATCCAGCTGGGGGGGACAGTGACCTTCTGTGCCAACGGCTGCCAGGCCATCGTGGACACCGGGACGTCGCTCATCACGGGCCCCACCAAGGAGATCAAAAAACTGCAAAACGTCATTGGGGCTGTGTCTGTGGATGGAGAGGTGAGAGCCAGGGTGGGGACAGGAGGGGACAAAGCTTTGGGGACCCTTCCCTGCTGGAAGGGACTCCCCTGGGCAGCCCCTGAGCCCCTGGCTCTGTTCCAGTACGCCGTGGAGTGCAGCAACCTCAGCGTGATGCCTGACCTGACCTTCACCATCAACGGGCTGCCCTACACGCTCAGCGCCCAGGCTTACACCCTCGTGGTATGGCTGTGCCTCCCCCAGCCCCAAATCCCAGCTGCTCCAGTGGCAAAGGTGGCCCAGCCCCATGCCAGGAGCTGGCAGTGTGTCCCCAAGGGTGACAAACCCCGCCGGTTTCTGCTTTGCCACCATTCCTGGGTGTTTCCACGTGCACGAGGCTCTCAGCTTCATCCCCAGCTTTGCACTTCTGCTCCCCCAGGAGTACGCTGATGGCATGGCCTTCTGCACCAGTGGCTTCCAGGGCAGCGACATCCCCCCTCCCACAGGACCCCTCTGGATTTTGGGAGATGTTTTCATCCGTCAGTTCTACTCTGTCTTCGACCGTGGGAATAACATGGTGGGGTTGGCCCCTGCTGTCCCTTAGGGCTGTGACATTCATGGGGCAGGAGAGGAACGGACCTTGGCAGGGCAGTGGATGTCACCATGTCCTCCTCAGTGTCCCCAGGGGGATGAAGACACCCAGGGATGCAGTGAAGAGTCCAGCAGAGGTTCAGTCCACGCCAGGACACTGTGATATAAAAATGTCTCGAGCAGCTCTGTGATCTGCTCTGCACATTTTCTCTTTTTGAATCCTGAGCCAATAAAAATGTCAATAAACCCAAACTTCTCATACTTCTGTCAGCAGCAGCAAAGCAGAAATCCTGCACACTCAAAGGGGGTTAAATGCTCCTTGCCCATGTCCTGCTCTCCTCCCTGGGTGATCCATGGCACTGCCAGGGCTGTGCTCCCAGCCTGGCTGGAGCTTCCCTGGGATCTCCACAGGGGCAGAAAGAAGGGGATGCTTGGCCCAGGTAGAGCAGAAATCCCTGGAGGTGACTACGGCCATCCCTGAGCATCCCAGGGGCAGGGCAGGGGCTGAAGGGAGCACCGGGAATGCACCTTTCCTCAGCTGGGGCTGGTAAACAAGAAGGTAACAAGGAGACAGGAAAGACCCTGGGGCTCTTTCTGTGCCACAAAACTCCCGGAGTAACTGGTGATTTCCAGTGAATTTCGCTTTGATTCCCTTGGGGAACTCACAACACACCGTGCTTGGCGGGTCCTTGAAGCAAAAAGGACAAAGCAGCTGAGCCCTGGGCTGGGCTGGCTCAAAGTGTGGGGGGCATGGGGGGCTCTGGGGGGCTGCAGAGGGGCTGCTGGCCATGGGGGTCCCCAGGAGTCACCGTGGCACACGTGACTTGCTGACGGCAGTGTGACAACGCACAAGTGGCAGTGGCTCACGAGTGATGCACCCTGAGGCAGCGAGAAGAGGAAGCACAAAAAAGGTTATTTTTATCCAGGCCTTTGCTCTGTTTTCCCCACTGACCCTGAAGCGAGACCAACAGTGCCAAGGCTGGGGAGCTGGAGTGTCCATGTCCCAGCCCAGCCTGGTGGCTGCTGCATCCCTCCCAGAGCAGAGCAGCCTTCAGGGCTGGGTCTGGGAGCTCTGGAATATTCAGATCTGGTTGTAAACTTTGTGGCTGAGCCTTGTGGTTTGCAATAAAGGGAGCTATCTGCCTTACCCAGAGGCACTGATTGTGCTGCTGACCAGTGTGGGCTCTGTGACGTTTCCTGTGTTGGCTTCACCCCTGCTGCAGTCCCAGATAAGGTGCTGGGGCTGCTGGACAAAGGTCTCCTGTCCCTCTTCCACCTTAACCCTTAGCACGCCAAGGTGCTGCTCAGCATGAGCCCAGGGGCTGGGGGGGAGCATTCAGCTCCCCCAGCATGACAGGGGCCACCCAGTGTCCCCAAACAGCAGCTGGCAGTGAGAGCTGGCCTGGCCTGGAGTTGCCCAGGACTACTCTGGTGCCATGTTTTTGGGATCTCAGGGCACTCTGTGCCCTCTTGACAGGTTTGGGGGGGAAGTTGCTTGAACAAATACGAGCATCCCAATAAAGAGTGACCCTGCTGTCTCCCAAGGAGGCTGAGCAGTGCAGGGAACACTTGGATGCCCTTTGCTTCCTCCCCTTTCCCTCACTCCCACAGCCCTGCAGGGCACAGCCTGTCCTCTCCTTGTCCCCATAAGCCTTTCCCCCCGCTGTGTCTGCCCCAGCCTGGGTTTCATCACCTTCCTCACAGTCACAGGCCACAAAACACACGCCTTTTCCTCAGAACTGCTGACGTGGGGGAGCAGCCAGGACAGGAATGAAGCTGTGGTTGCTGGAGCTGCTGAGCGACGCCTTGGCCATCACCTCCTCCCCACCACTGCTCCCACTGCCCTCATCCAGGCAGAATCTCAGCCCAGGGGGATTAGGAGAGCAGGAGCTTTGGGAAAATCCCTTTTCCTGTGAAATCAAACAAAAGCCAGAGATAAGGCTGATGTACCCCGGTGGGCACAGCCACCCTGGCTGAAAGCAGAAGTGGCCATGGGCATCAGCTGCAGTTTGGGATTGACCACAAACCCCAGCCCCAGCGGCATGGAGAGGCTTTGATCATCTGATAGGGTGAGCAATCCCCCATCCCACCAGGGACACGCGAGAGGAACGAGGGCAGAAGTTGTTGTGGGGGGAGGTTGAACAAGAAATTCTCTGTGCAGGAGCAAAGGTGAAGCAGGATGATGAAAAGGGGCTGAAAATGGGGATTAGGAGAGAGCTGCTCCAGGGAAATGTCAGCCTTTTACCCACCACTGGTGAGAACTGGCTCAGGTTCTCCTGCCTCAGCCCAGCTCCTCCCAGTGCCTGCCCTCTGGGGGGAAAAACAGATTTTTCTGGCCAGACAGGTCCCAGAATTAGACCTGGAGAAGAGGGGGAGGAAGATTTGTCCTGCTGGGTGCAGTGATCCTCCCCCCATCAGGGTCTGCAAGGGGGAAAAAAAAATCTACAAAAATGCTGGAAGTGAAAAAGCAAAAGCCAGTGGTCTTGGAGGGGTCCCAAAACCTGGGCACAGGGACCACCATCAACTGCTGGTTCAGGATGAGGGAGGGTTCACAGATGGGGGACAGCCCGCTCCCACTGCAAAGCCCAAATCCTACAGAATGCTTGGCAAAGGCACGGGACCTGCCCTTGCACGTTGGGAAGCAGAGCTCTGCCTTTGCGGCCGTGGCCAAGCAGGTTCTCCCACTCCAAAGAGCCCTGGTGCTGGGATTGCTCCATGGGGGCAGCTGAGATCCCCAAAATGCCATTTACTGATGATTTACAGATGTCACCAGCTCTGTTCTCTCTTTTTGGGGTGTTTCTGGGGGGCCCGTGCTGCCTGTGGGGGCTGGGTGGGACCCCTGCGTGCTGGGGCTAGCGGGGATGTGACATGAGGGACTGAAAATGCTCGTGATCCCCACCCTGCCCCTCTCCTCCCTGGAAAAGGAGACGAAGCCACACAGAGCTCCTCAGCAGGATCCCAGCCCCTCCTCACCCGTCCTCAGCTCCCAAATCCGCTTATCTCAGCCCACGATATCAGAGCAAAGTCCGGCATGGCTCCAGGGATGCTGCCACAGCCCCGCCCGGCTTTTGTCCTCATCCCTCAACAATTCCCAGCGGGGACGCAGATAAAGGGTCCCGGGGCGGTGGCAGAAAGGAACCGATGGGATTCTGAGTCAGAGGAGAGGCCAAAAGTCAATCCCAAACTCCAGCAGTGGAGGAGAACCTTGTTCTCCTTCCCCATCGGACCCCGAGCCGGGGACACTCGGCAGAGCCGGGAATCGAGGGCGAATCCTTGGACATCCCAGCGCCCGCCCGCGGCTCCTCCAGCCCCGCCGGCATCTCGGCCCCTTTCTGCTGATGTCACGGAGCCGGGCCCCGCAGCCGCTTCCCCGGGAGGGCAGGGATCGGCCGCCCCTTCCCGGATCCTCCTCTCTCGCCTCTCCCCTCCCCGGGCCGGCTGCAGCGGAGCCGGGAGCCGCGGCTGCCCGGCAGGTGAGGGCTGTGCAGGTGAGTCCTGGGGGCAGCCGAGACCCGCGGAGCAGCAGCGAGGGGAAGCTCCATTTTGAGTTTAGAAACATCTGGCTTCTCAAAAAGCTGGCGAAAGCACTGGGAAGTTTGTGTGTGCTGAGACACGAGGCTGTGCCCGTGCCCAGGATACTGCCCGCGGCTGGGCACGGCTGGCAGAGGGGGCAGGGGGGCTGGAGCCCACGGCTGGGAGCTCCTCGCTGGTTTGCCAAGGGGAATGGCGCAGGGCTGGCCAGCGCATCAGGAAAAAATGCAGGGATGAGGCTGCCAGGGTTTCCATCCGTGCCTTGGCCGCCGGTGTCGGACGCTGCCGTGGGGATGGGGCTGCTGCGGCTGCTGGGGGATGCTGGTGCCACCTGAGGAGGGGGTTTCGGGGGTCCTAGTCAGGCTCAGAGCATGTGGGGACACTGGGACATAATGGGGACACATCCTGGGGGGACATTTCAGAGTGCTCCTGGGTGGAGATGCTCCCTGGGCTGTGCTTGAGGCACCAATGAATTCCTCCTGGGGAACTCCTCCTGGGGAATGCTGGGGTCTTCTTTAATAAATTTAATTTTCAGCAGGACCCCAGGCGTGTGTGCCAGGCCTAGGGGGAGGGACTGCGCTGGAGAGGGGGTGGGAGAAGCAGGGAAGTGGCTCCCAGCAGCTTTGAATGGTGATGAACCGGCGAGTCTGGACGTGCTCCGGCTCCTCGGGAGCGGGCGGGAACGTGGGCCGGGCTTGGCACGGGGCTTTTCTGTCCCCACCATGCCTGGGACACAAGTGCTGGCATGGCACGGGCCTGATGCTGGCACGGTGAGGGCACAGCGACATCCCGGGGTGGCAGCAGGGACAGGACCCCAGGGTGCCATCCCCACAGCCCCGTGAGCCCCTCTCACCCCACAGGGCCTGTCCATGGATGCCAGCAAGAAGGTGGATCTGAAGATCATCATCATCGGAGCTCTGGGGTAAGGAGCTGGCGAGGGAGGGAAGCCCCCTGCGTGTGCTGGGTGTCCCCTGCCCACCCCAGCGTGGGCACAGCCTCACCAGTGCCCCTTTCCTCGTCACCAGCGTGGGCAAGACCTCCCTGCTGCACCAGTACGTGCACAAGACGTTCTACGAGGATTACCGCACCACGCTGGGCGCCAGCATCCTCACCAAGGTCCTCGCCGTGGACAGCACCCCCCTGAAGCTGCAGGTGAGCTGGGTGAGCTGGCACTGCCCGCGGTGCCCACCCTGATCCCAGCTCTGTGTGTCCCACCCTGGCCTGCTGTGCCCAAATGCCACCGTGGTCATGAGGTGCAGAGACCGATTTTCAGAGTTGATTTTCAGAGCCTGATTTTCAGAGCTGATTTTCAAGCTGATTTTCAGAGCCCAATTTTCAGAGCCTGATTTTCAGAGCTGATTTTCAGAGCTGATTTTCAGAGCTGATTTTCAAGCTGATTTTCAGAGCTGATTTTCAAGCTGATTTTCAGAGCCCGATTTTCATAGCCTGATTTTCAGAGCCTGATTTTCAGAGCTGATTTTCAGAGCCTGATTTTCAGAGCCTGATTTTCAGAGCCTGATTTTCAAGCAGATTTTCAGAGCCTGATTTTCAAGCTGATTTTCAGAGCCTGATTTTCAGAGCCTGATTTTCAAGCCGATTTTCAGAGCCTGATTTTCAGAGCCCAATTTTCAGCATCCATGAACTGCACTGGAATCCCACAGGAATTCTGGGGGCTCAGCACTCCCTGAAGCTGCTCCTTTGTGCTGCAGCACCCACCCTGCTCCTGTCATGTGCCCTCCTCTGCCCTAGATCTGGGACACAGGGGGACAGGAGCGATTCCGGTCCATGGTGTCGACCTTCTACAAAGGCTCAGACGGCTGCATGCTGGCCTTCGACGTGACAGACAGGGAGTCCTTTGAGGCCCTGGACAACTGGAGAAATGATTTCCTGGAGAAGGTCATTCCCAGGGAACAGGATTTCCCCATGGTGGTGCTGGGGAACAAGATAGACCTCAGTGACCGGCAGGTAAGGGTGGAGGAGGGAGAGCAGGACGAGCAGTGGTGGAGTCACCACCCCTGGAGGGATTTGAAAGTTGTACAGATGTGGCACTTGGGGACATGGTTTAGTGCTGGGTTAATGGCTGGACTTGATGATCTTAAGGGTCTTTTCCAATCTAAACAATTCCATGATTGTATGACTGGGATCCTGTAGGGTCCTTCACCTCAGAACCAGCCTTTTCCCTATCCTCACATAAACCAGAGCTCCAGGCAAGGAGCTGCCACCTCCCCCAGCACTCTGGGAGGGGATGAGCAACATCTTCCTGCTGCTCTTTGGGGCACAGACTGTCCCCACCAGAGGCAGCAGGAATGACAACCTCAGGCACTGCAGCACCCCCCTCCCCCAGCAGTGCCTGGATGGGTGAGGAGGGTCCCCTGTCCCATCCCTGAGCTGTGGCTGACCCAGCAGTGCCTGGATGGGTGAGGAGGGTCCCCTGTCCCATCCCTGTGGCTCCCCCAGCAGTGCCTGGATGGGTGAGGAGTGCCCTCTGTCCCAATCCCATCCCTGTGGCTCCCCCAGCAGTGCCTGGATGGGTGAGGAGGGTCCCCTGTCCCATCCCTGAGCTGTGACTCCATCCTCCCATCCCTCAGGTGCCCAAGGAAATGGCCTCAGCCTGGTGCAAGGAGAAGGACATCCCCTATTTCGAGGTCAGTGCCAAGAACAACATCAACGTGGCCGAGGCTTTCGAGACCCTCGCGAAGCAGGCGCTGAGCACGGTGAGCACCCTCCAGCTCCGAGCTGTGCTGGGGGAGGATTTGGGGTAAAACCGGGCTCAGCCGGGGCTGCTCTGACAGATCCTCCCGTGTGGAGCAGCTCCTGCTGCAAGGGACAGCCCCGGGAATGAGAAACGCAGCAGTGCTTGATCCTAAATCAACAGGAGTAGGAATTGCCGTGTCCTTTCCCGCAGTGATGGGAACCCACAGCGCGCCAGCACTGTCCTCTAGCGGCCGTGCCACGGGGACATCGGTGTCCCCAAGCCCTGCGCTAGGTGGCTTTTGCCTGGATTTTGCCGTAGTCACAAGTCAGGGCTGAAGCGCAGCGCTCTGTCCGCGGGGCCGCTCCGGCTGGCTCGGAGCTGCCCTCACTCCTCCTTTCCCTTCTCCGCTTCTCTTCCAGTATAAAGGGATTTTTGAGAGTTATTTAACCGACTCCATCAAGCTCACTCCCAACGACAAGCCCAAGCAGAGCTGCTGCTGACCCCGGGGCCGCTGCACCCCGCGATGCCCACGGCTGGAGCGCTGCCCAGGGGCCGTGCCCGCTGCCCACCCCAGCCTGCCCGCAGGGACTGGCTGTGCCAGGGCACAGGACGGTCACCGCTGGACACACCAGGGCCGGCTGCCTGCTCATCCTGGATTTTTTGCTCTCCCGAGCCTCCAGATCAGCTCAGTGTCATGGTGGTGGCCCTGTCCCCCCTCGACCTGCGGCCGTATGGCACCCGAGCGGGCGATGTCCCTGCGGTGACGGTGCCAGGGGTGCGGGCAGGGCTCCCGATGCCTCTGCAGAGACCTTGGCACCACGGGTGACCCTTCCCAGTGCACAGCCTGGTGGCCCCGCGGCTCCCAGGGTGGTACGGGCTGCCCCGAGGGGACAGTTGGGGCTGGTGGCCTCGGCACAGGAGGTAACTATTCCGTGCCTCAGTTTCCCCTCCTCTCATGCATATCCCCCATCAAACACCTTTCCCCTCCCGCCTCACTGGGGAGGATTCTCAAAAAAGCACTTTGTCAGGGGTATTTTTGTTTTTAAAAAGGAAATTAAATATTTCATTTTTATTTATATTTATGTGTTGTAAGATGCTCCCCAGATCCTGCAGCAGGAAGGTGGGGTGGGGGCTCCAGACTTCCCTCCCTGAGTCTGTTCAGCTTCTCAGGGCTGGGGGATGCATTTTGGATGTGGGTTTTTTAATATTATTTTAAATTTTAAAATTTATATATTTATTTATATATAAAATATATAAACAGATTTATATATTATAAATATAAATAAATATAAATAAATTTATAATATATATTA